>QFEQ01000782.1:0-21615 GCA_003316335.1 Hemileccinum impolitum | reverse complement strand
TTTGATCAACTGATTGACCACAACATCCGAGATATCAGGTTGTGTGCTGGAAAGTGTTTCGTTGGCTCCGGCCTGAACCACGGGTGAAGGAATTTGTCGGACACTCGCTCGTGGCAAGGCCAGTGATTGATTCGGTGGCTGGGTGTTTTTATCTTGTATACATACATGGAAAGAGCCGCCCAATCGAAGGACCTGCAGATGAACTGTAGCGACAGTTTGCACCTGCTATACGCTCAGATTGCGGTAGATTCCACAACGACGGTCTAGATAATTGTCTAAGGTCCTGTTTAGCAAAAGTTTCATACCTCGGTTAGTGTAGTTTTTGCTCGGCTAGTTGTAGTCCGACAATTTTGATGTAAGTCACATGCCTCACCAGAAGTCATGTGCCCAACTTATGCAACCATGTCACATGATAATTTGCAAATCAGGTGATCAAATTTCACCCGGTCATGTGAGCACTCTAGGATCATGTGAGCACAATATCACCTGGTCACATGAGCACAATCAGCCAGTCATGTGAGTAGTATCCTTCTCATGTACTTGGCCTTTCTGATCCCACATTGTGCATATCATGCACAGTTATTCAAGGTGTGCAACCTCAACAAGGAATGCAATGAGTTCATCAAGCTCATGCTTGCACTCTTCTCACCACTCCCTTTGATCCCATCCTATACCATCCTTGCAGGACCAGGCAGTTGGTGATAAGTGAAAGAAAGCCATTCCATGGCAAGAGGACCAAATGAAGGAACTTATCAAGTTCCTGTTTTCTCAGAAGGCATCCTCTGGGGATAGCAATTTCACAAAGGCGACATTCTGACAAGCTGCTGATCACATTAATAAGAAATTCCCCCATCAATCACCAAGAACACCTTCATCATGTTCATCCAAATGGTTGAAGGTGTGTTTCTTTTCCCTGATTCATTTTGGCAGGCTGAACTATACTATTTGAAGTTAAAATCTGACTACTTCATTGTTTTTGCTCTCAAATCCACATCTGGGGTGCATTACAGTGACAAAGATGGTGTCCTTGTCAACCTCAGCACACAGGCTATGTGGGACACATACATGAAGGTAAGCTGTCCTTGCACATTCCTATAGCCACATATGAAAATGTTTCAAGGCACACCCTACTGTGAGACCCTTTGCAAATAAAGGGTTTTCACACTACAATGACATCTACAATATTCTCCCCTTGGGCAGCTTGAAAAAATGGGTGCATATATTCTGTCCAGATCAGAGTGGTCCAAGCAATCAGTGCTCACCACCCCCTGCTTCCAGTCTCCCACCGCCCAATTCCACCCTCTTCTGAACCCTGCTCCCTCTCAGTTCCCTGCTGTTCTCTCAAACCCCACCATCTCCCAGCTTCCCACTGCTCTCTCAAACCCCACTGCCTTCTAGTTCCCCACCATTCTTTCAAACCCTGCCATCTGCCACCTCTCTGCTGCTCTCTCAAACCCTGCTGCCTTCCTGTTTTCCACTGCTCTCCCAAACTCCACCATCTCCCAATTCCTCACCATGCTCTTGAACCCCACTGTCTTCCAGTCCCCCACCACTCTCTCAAACCCTGCTACCTTCCCATTTCCCACCACTCTTCCAAACCCTGCCACCTTCCGGTTCCCTGAAACAACTCCAAAGCCTATCTCCAAGGAGTAAGGCTTAGACTTGAATTGAAAAGTGAGGATGAGGAAAAAACTGAGTAGTTACTCAAGATCTGACTTTGGAGGAAAGACCAAGAGAACTTTACTGAAGTTCTCTGGTGCTCTATTTGGGGTTTATATACTCTAGCTACTGTTTGTACATATTAGGCACATGGTCTGTGTGCCAGAGGCAGTACAGCCATAAAAGGATATAGTGTGGGAAAACATGAGGTGAACATGTATACATCATAAGGCGGTGGTAGAATGGAAGTGGAAGCATGGCAGAGATTAAGAACATGAGGTGTGTGCATGGATCAGAAAGAAGAGAAGCGTAGCACAGCATGGAAATGAAAAAAAGGCTGTGCATACTAAGATAGACAGGTCATGAGATGTCCTCATGCCTTTGAGAAGTCTGAAAAGTTATAAGTCTGGGTTTATGTCTTAAGATGAAAGGAAGGGATGTGATTGGTTGGAGATAAGATAAGATAATGAGTCACATGACCTGATAAGATAAGATAAGATCTTTGAAAGTTGTAGGGCATGACTGGAATGATATCCTAGTCTTGATCATTAGGGATTGTGATGAGTTGTTATTACTAGGATTAGTGATGAAGTTTTAGGGGTGAAAAGACTAGCTGTAACATTCCCTCCCCTTCTTTCAAATCCCACTACTGCCCAGTTCCTCCCCCTTACCCTGAATTCTGCCAGCTTCCAGTTCCCCCCTATGTATCACCATCTGCAAGCTGCTCTCTCCACCACATCACTTCCACTCAGTGATCCCAATTTAATAGTACTGTCAGCACCATCTTCCTTCCTCTCCAGTGATGCCTCTGCTCTAGCCTCACTGTTGGCAATGTCAGTGGTCACCAGTGTCAGCCACAGGAAATGCAAGCAGCCTGCAAGCGTGTTCACTGCAATCAGCAGTGATACAAAGCTCACCACAGCCAGCAGCAATACAAAGTGGACCAGCAGTGACACAAAGTGCTTATGGCCACTAACAGCTGCTTTGCAGTCACAGGTAAAAGTGGGTGATGCAATGGAAGACATCACACTTGAAACTGTATTGCTCTATGGTTGGTTCTACAAGGAAGATGGCAATGAGGAGACAATGGTTGACAATGTTGGCAAGAATATTGATGACAACAATGAGATGAGCAACAGGTAGATAGATAGTTGCGAGGTGAAACATAAACATGCCCCTTTGCAGAGAGCAAGGCTGGCAAGAGTGAGAGGAGTGATACTTGAAAGCAAAGAGCCCCTACTGAAGGAGGGAATGCAAATGAATAGGACTAAGATATGAGGGAATTACAGGAAGGGTTTATATAGTATGGATGAGTACCTTAGGGCAGGGTTCTGAGTATGAAATAGTTTAGGGCAAGTATGAGATATAGAATGGAATGGAATGATGAAGAAGAAATAGTAATAACTGTGAGAGAAAGATAAGGACTGCAAGGTATGACATCACTGGTGATATCATAGATCTAGCCTCAGGTTATGTGCCAGTTCTCACAGTCACATGCACTTGGTCATGTGACTTTGGAAGAAAGAAATGCTAAGGTAAAATGGTGCTCAGTGATATGTAGCATATGAGTGAAGTTGAAGAAAAATAAATAGAGAGCATATGAGGAACTGAACTATAACACTCTCCCCTATTCACCAGATTCAAGGTCCAATCTCAAGTCTGTGAATTCCATGTATGAGGGTCCAAAAGGTTGAAACAGAGAGAGGAAAGATGAAGTATCAATATCCCGAATAGGTCATGGGACTGACAGATGCTTGGAGTGAAATTCAGTGATAGTGTCCTGCACATGTTTTAGATTAACAGTGGGTTCCCAGGTGTGATCCACCTTGTCCCATCCCTTCCAGTGGATGAGGTATTGTAGTTTTCTGCAATAAAGATGAGAGGTGGCGATGAAGTCAACTTCATATTCTTTGTGACAATCTTCAGTCACAGTGATGGGATCAGGTTTAAATATGGGTTGTCTAACCAGCAGGGCTTTATAGGGTTTTATGCAGGAAACATTGACCATAGGATGGATGGAGACAAAAGAAGGGAGGTGGAGGATAATGGTGTTAGGAAGAATGGCAGTGATATGGTATGGCCCAATGTATTTTTGTGTTAATTTACAAGCAGGATATGGGAGGGATAGATTACTTAGGAGTGAGAGAACATTTGGATTCTTGTGCATGGGACATCTGATCCCAGGTTTTCATTAAAGTGGCGATATCATTGTGGGCCTGGCCCAAAGAAGAAGCAAATGACCCACCAGAAGCCATAGAGGAGCATGGAGGCTCAACCCCCAGTCATGGTGAATGATTACATGTTACTTCAAAAGGAGAGGCACTAGTGGCCATAGTGGGTGACATATTATATATGAATTGTGCCATCTTTAACCAGGAAGCCCAAGAATCCTGTTCCTTGGTGATGTATGGGTTGGAGGGTTGGAGGATTGGAGGTAGAGACAAGAGAAAGAGAGAGAGAGCAAGAGACAAGAGGGACAGAGCAGGAGAGGAACAGAGGATGTCTTATTCAATATACAAACTGAGGAATCATGTCCTCATACATGAGTATAAATACTTGAAGAGAGAGAAGATGACTAAGTTGGAAAGGGGTAGTCAGAGTCAGAGATAAAGATCTATCAAAGGAGATAGAGTTGACTGAGATCAATAGAAGAGAACATATGCAAAGGAATGAAGATGAAATAGGAACTGTCAGTCAATGTCAGGAACTGTCAATCAAAGATAAAACATATACTGATGACTGGTATCATAGGCACGTAGTCAAGCAACCATATGGTCACATGGTGGAGCATCTAAATAATGTCTAAGGTAAAGTCAGAGCAGAGCAGAGATATACAAAATAAAGGTGGAACATACTAATCAAAGTCAGAGAAGGGTCAAATGAAAGTGGAGAAGAGTTGAAATGATATCAGAACATATTAGAGATGTCACAGTTATGACACATACAGGCCAAAATGGGAGAAGACCTTGTTGCGGGCTGCAACGGCGACGAGTTCAACGAGGAACATGGAGACGAGTAGGCGACGGGAGACAACGTCAATGTTGACGAGAATGACAAGTACGAGATTGAGGATGGGAACAGTGATGGAGACGATACGATATAACATGCAATGGCCCCTTGGCAGAGGGCTAGGCTGGCGAAGAGAGGAGGAGTAGTATCACTGAGTTGCAGGCACTAAGTGAGGTGGGTGGAACGAAGTGAATAGGACTAAGGTAGGAGGGAATTACAGGGAAGGTATATATACGATGAGCAACTACCTTAGGGCAGGTGTCTGAGTCCAAATTAGCTTTAGGGTAGGTAAAGATAAGAGGATGAGGAATGTTCTAGAACAAAGAAGAACGACGGAAATGAACGTGCAAAAAGATAAGGGGACACAAGGTATGATGTCATTGATGACATCATAAGTCTAGCCTCGAGTCACATGAAGGTTCCTGTGGTCACGTGCACCTAGTCACGTGACTTTGGAAAGAGAAATCGACTAAGTAAACAGTGCTCAGTGATATATGCATATGAGCAAAGAGTAAAGTGAAAAATAGGGCATACACATGCCTGAACTATAACACTACCCCCCATTCGCCAGATTCGAGGTCCAACTGTGAGTCTGCGAATTCGGTATAGGAGGGTCCGAAGGGAGAAAACAGAGAGAGGAATTGCATGTTGGAGATGCCCCGGATAGGGCGAGGAGCAGAGGGATGAGAGCGATGAAAGTCATTGATAGCATCCTGCACATGTTGCAGATTACTAGCCGGTTCCCAGGTGTGATCCACCTCGTCCCATCCTTTCCAATGGATGAGGTATTGTAACTTTCCTCGAGAAAGCCTGCTGGCTGCGATGTAATCAACCTCGTATTCTTCGTGACGGTCCTCTGTGACCATGATGGCGTCTGGTTTAAATACGGGCTGACCAGTCAGTGGGGCTTTGTAGGGTTTTACTTGGGATACATTAACTGTAGGATGGATGGAAACAGAGGAAGGGAGGTGGAGGGTGATGGTGTTAGGGCGGTGATACGGTATGGACTGATGAATTTTTGAGTTAATTTACATGTGGGGTATGGGAGTGTGAGGTGGTCAGTGGATAACCAGACCAGATCACCGATGGCATAAGTGGGAGTGGTAGAACGTTTAGACTCTTGGTTTTGCACCATCCAGTCTCTGGATTTAGCGAGTGTGGCGGCGATTTCATTGTGTGACTTGGCCATGGATGAAGCAAGTGACCCCCCAGGGGTAGTCGAGGAGAAGGGTTCAACCCCTTGTCATGGATGATAATTACGAGTGACTTCAAAGGGGGTGGCGCCAGTGGCCGTAGTCAATGAGGAGTTATGGATGAATTGTGCCATTTTGAGCCAATTGCTCCAAGAGTTTTGTCGTTTTGCGACGTATGCTCTGAGATATGCTAGTACCTCGCGATTAATTCATTCGGTTTGACCGTCGGTTTGTGGATGGTACACTGTCGACAGTTTCTGCTGAATCCCCAAGACTTTGCAAAGTTCCTTTGTGAACTCCGACACGAATTGCGGTCCCCTGTCTGAGACAATAGTGTTAGGTAGTCCATGCATGCACCAAACATGGTCTCTAAATAAAAGTGCCAGATTGGCAGAAGAAGTAGTTTTGGTACATGGAAACAAAATGATTTCTTTTGAAAAACGATTGACTACGATGCTGATGGCATCGTACCCTTTGGAGGTGGGGAATCCAGTAACGAAATCGATAGATATGTCGACCCAAGGGCCGGAAGGAATGGGAAGGGGAATCAACTTTCCTGCTGGTGGCTTTGACAATCCCTTTGTGAGGGAGCACACCTGGCAGTGTTCTATGTAGGAAGCAATGTCTTTGGCTGTGCCAGGCCACCAATAAAATTGTTTAATGGCGCTAATGGTGTGGTCTCGACCTGGGTGACCCGCTGTTGGAGAATCATGAAAAAGTGAAATAAGTTCGTTACAAAGTGAATGTGGCACAAAAATGATGCCATTCGAAGAGCAGAAGATTTTGTCCTGAGCATAGTACTTGTATTTGTTAATAGCATCAATGCCTAATTGTTCTGATTCATGCATTAGTTTCATTTCGAAGTTAGGATGAAGAGAAGTAGAAATCACTGTTTTGACTCCAGTAGAGCCAAAGCCTTTTTCATTTCGTTCTGACTCTTCCAGAGTCTTTTCTTCTGTTAGTGTCGGGTTTTCTATTTTTTCAATAATTAGTTGTGCAATGTGATCATGCTTTGAAATGTGAAAGGGTGTGTCGGCGTGATTGAACAGGATAACCCCGATTTCTCCCCTATAATCGGCGTCAATGACTCCAGCCATGATGTCGATTTTATGCTTGAAGGCAAGACCCAAATGGGGGGCAATCCTGCCATAGGTACCCAAGGGGAGTTGAACTTTGACATGGGTGGGAATAAGGAGTTGGTCGTGGGCAGGGATGTCAAAGTTGTTGGTAGAATACAGATCAAAGCCTGCCGCTGCGGAGGAACCCTTGGTGAGGATGTGAGCATCTGGAGAGGTGAGGGACACGGGGATAGATAAATTAGAAGATCGTAAAACTGTAGAGGGAAAAACTGTGATATTTTCATTGAGATTATCAACTGCATCACCATGATCGGGGCGACGGGAGAGTGCATCGGCACGGCTATTCGTGTTGCCAGGTTTGTAAATTAAGGTGTAGTTAAATTCTTGAAGAAGTTGTGCCAGCGAGCTTGTTGTCCAGACAGAGTTTGTGGTTTTTTCCAATATTCAAGATTTTTGTGATCTGTCCAAATCTCGAAGTCAGTTTTTCCAATAAGATAATGTTGCCACTCCTCCAGAGTGTGTATAATGGCTAGTAACTCCTTGTCATAGACAGGGTAGTTTCATTCAGTGGAAGAAAAGGAATGCAAAAGAAAGGTGCAAGGGCGCCACAAATTATCCTCCCCTTGAATTGATAATACTGCACCCATGGTGATGTCGCTGGCATCGGTTTCCAAGCACATTGGTCAGGATGAATCAGGGTAAGCCAATAAAGGTGCTTCAGTAAACTGTTTTTTGAGCGTGTCAAATGCGTTTTGTTGTGCCTCCCCCCAAGTGTATGGGACATTCTTTTTGGTGAGATTGTTGAGGGGGCAAGCGATTTGTCTGAATCCCTGTATAAATCGATGATAATAATTACACAAACCAAGAAACGATTGTAGTTGTTTCAGCTTTGTTGGTGCTGGCCATTCCAGGATAGCGTCGACTTTTTTGTGTTGCATTGATACACCATCTTTTGAAACATGCATTCCTAAGAAATCATCATCATCAGCATTAAAAACACATTTTTCTGGTTTGGCATATAAATCGTTCTCGTATAAGTGCTGGAGAACTTCTTTAACAATCTCTGAGTGTTCTTCATCTGTTTTCTTGTGAGTGAAGATACACATATCGTTGAGGTAGACAATGATGACAGCGTACATATCATTGAAGATGTCGTTCATCATCTGTTGGAAAGTCGGAGGAGAGTTAGTCATACCAAAATACATTACAATGGGTTCATAGGCGCCGAGAGGAGTGACAAATGCCGCTTTCCATTCATCACCTTCTTTGATGCGGACATTGTTATATCCCCATCGGAGGTCAAGACAAGTGAACTTGTTGGCACCTTTTAATTGATCTACGAGGGAAGAAATGAGTGGTAAGGGATAAGAGTTTTTTATCATTCCTTCATTTAAATAGTGGTAGTCCATGACCAGTCATTTTTCGCTGGTCTTTTTTGGTATAAAGAAGATGGGAGCTGTTTGAGGGGATTTAGAGGGATGGATATAACCCTTTTCTTGTTCAGAGGAAATGAAGTTCTGGACTTCTTCGATTTCAGTGTCTGAAAGGGGAATTACTCGTCCCTTTTTTGGGATAAAGTCGGGTTTCAAGTCGATAGCGTGGTCCCAGGGTTTGCGAACTGGCATTCGCTTTGATTCCTCTTTACTGAAGACGTCGAGGAATTTATGATATTGCTTTGGAACTTTGTCCACAAGTCCTTCTTCAATGGTGCATACTGGAACCCATTGCTTCATTTGATTGGCCTTGCAATGTTTGGTACACCTATTAAAGGTTACAGTTTTGGCTACCCAATTGATGAGCGGATTGTGACGATAACACCAATCATATCCCAGGATCACTTCATGAGATCCTAGGGTTGCGACTAGTGCATCCACTCCTTCAGTATGTCCGTTATAGGAAAGAACAATGGAAACATACTCATGGATCATTCCATGTTTTGAAGAGGATCCGTCTGCATTGGTGACGTTCATTGGGTTGGATAGGGGATAAGTTGTGATTCCCAATTCCGTTACCCAGTGTTTGTCGACGAAGGTTTGAACTGCTCCAGAATCAAGGAGCGACGAGGTAGTGCGGAATGTCCATTTTTTGTTTTTATCTTGGAAATAAACATCAGTGTTAATATCAAATTTGCCTCCTTGAGAGGTGTCTGGCTCCTGATGAGAAAATGAGGCTTGGGGGGATTTATAGGAAGAAATTCGGGACAATCATTCTTTCAACAGGGAATTAAGCGCACTATTATTTTCTGGTGCCACACTCAAATGAGACGCCCTTTCAGAAGTAAGTCCATAAGGAAAACTATTGTAAGAATCAGCTTGAATGATCCAGTCAGCTTCAAAAGCTATATCAAGGGATGTAGAGGTGATTTTCGATGAAGTTTTGTCAGTTCCTTCAGCCCATGAGGCTATATCATGGAAACTTGACTCTCCTTCGACTTCGAGACAAGAGAAACAATTTGGAGAAGAAAAGGAAAATGGGATTGAAGAAAGAAAATTATTGTTCTTAGCTGAATAGGTACCCCCCGGATCTACTCGGCTGGCTCTTTTCCCTTCAGCCCTTCTGCTGCGAGGTGGCAAGCCCTTGTTGTGAACAGGTCAAAGTAGTATGCCTGTGCTTCTTCGTTTTGCCAGTCCGGTGCTGACGAAGTGCAGGAATGATGGGAGGAGGAGGAGGAGGAGTCGGCCACGACAGAGGCAATGGCCGTTGAGGGAGCAAGTGGTATTTCTCAAATTTGTCGAGGCAGATAAGATGTTTTTCCTGTCATGGGATCGAACAAGGGTCATTGTCGGGGCTTCCGGGGTTCTTTGCAGTTTCAAGATATGTGACCCTTTTTGCCACAATTATAACAGTCTCGATTATCTACCCACGGCGGATTTTGAACTGCACGGATATCCTGCATTGGGGCCCCTTGACCCGGTTGTGTCCCGACCGCCGTAAACTGAGGATCCAAGTGGTATTGGTTATGAGGAACGAAACTTGTTTTGCTTCATTCAAGTTTGATGCGGTGGAACATCTTTCTGATCTCGTTGGTGGTATCTTCCCACATCTTGAGATCTTCTTTTATGGCTGGATGGCGAAGGCAGACTTGCAGGTATATGTTGTAGTTGATGCTTTCCTTGTACAACTGGAGCGCTATGCCTGGCTCCATTTCGGCATCAATCTGCAACAAGTTGAACTGTTGCATATACACCTCTATGGGGAGGGACCCTTGTCTTAGTGCAACCAGCTTCTTATACACTTCTACCTTTAATATGTTGATCTGAAAGTGTTTCTCGATGTGTTCCTTAAGTATTCTCCAAGTAGGCTAAAGGCCCTTGACAGGGTATTGCTCGATAGTGACTCTAGCGAAGTCAGCTGCTCGTCCGTTCATTCGGAGGAGAACTGCGATTGTTTGTTGATGGTCATCGAGGTTGGTTTGGCAGTCGACCCATGCACCTATCTTTGTCCACCAGATGTGGAACTTGTTTCAATCGCCATCCCAGATGCCAGGATTGGCAAATGCCTTGTATGCGTTCGAGGAGGAGGAGGAGGAGTTTGTTGTTTGATTCTGAATTAAGGTTTGCATGGCCGCAGCCATGAGTGTCATTTGTTTGGACAGATCGTCCCATAGCTGATTACCGGACATCCTTACTGTCTGCTATCTTCCAAACGGACTCTGGGGATTTATTGGTATCAAGCTGGTTTGACAATCTGGGATCGAGGATGTAGGACGCATAGGTCTTCGGGGTACTCCTCGATGGATCGGATATACTTTGGGTGTTGAGCCTTTTTAACTCAAGGGATTCTCTTCCTTCTTAGGTACAGTCTGTTGGTACCTTCAGGTTCAGGTGTGTGGTCATTCGGATTGACCGACGGAGCAGGGAATGGTTCTCTTGGTGGTGTTGGGGTATGGTCTCGTACATTGAGATGGTAAAAGGCTAATGCGGTGGCTTCCCTTTGAACTTTGATGCATTCAAGCCACTTAGTATGAGTCATAAATGAAGAAGGGGGTACACAGTGTGGACCAGCTTCTGTAAGTCCTATTCAAGTGTTGTGGGCTGCAACAGCGACAAGTTCAACAAGGAACACAGAGATGAGTAGGCGACAGGAGACAACGTCGACGTCGACGAGAACGACGAGTATGAGATTGAGGATGGGAACAGCAACGGAGATGATACGATATAACATGCAATGGCCCCTTGGCAGAGGGCTAGGCTGGCGAAGAGAGGAGGAGTAGTATCACTGAGTTGCAGGCACCAAGTGAGGTGGGTGGAACGAAGTGAATAGGACTAAGGTAGGAGGGAATTACAGGGAAGGTATATATATGATGAGCGACTACCTTAGGGCAGGTGTCTGAGTCCAAATTAGCTTTAGGGTAGGTAAAGATAAGAGGATGAGGAATGTTCTAGAACAAAGAAGAATGACAGAAATGAATGTGCAAAAAGATAAGGGGACACAAGGTATGATGTCATTGATGACATCATAAGTCTAGCCTCGAGTCACATGAAGGTTCCTGCGGTCACGTGCACCTAGTCACATGACTTTGGAAAGAGAAATCAACTAAGTAAATGGTGCTCAGTGATGCATGCATATGAGTGAAGAGTAAAGTGAAAAATAGGGCGTATGTGTGCCCGAATTATAACAGACCTTGTCAAAAAAGAGGGAGGTGATGCCCTCAGTGGTGATGGTGGAAGTGGTGGGGCAGAGAATTACCCCCTTTGTAAGCCCATGGTTGACCATAACCAACAAGGAATCAAAACTAGAAGAAGATGGGAGACCAGTGATCAGGTCATAAGAGACCTGCTGGAAGGGATGAGTACAAGAGGACTGGATGGGAGTGAGTAGAGGAACTATAGGATGGGTGTTTGCCTTGTTACATTGGCAAACAGCACAGCCCTCAACATACTTTTGTACAAAGTGCACAAGACTGGGCCACCGATACCAATCAGCAACGAGCTGTTGGGTTTTTGTTATAGTTCGGGCACGTGTACACCCTATTTTTCACTTTACTTTTCACTCATATGCAATGCATCACTGAGCACCATTTACTTAGTTGATTTCTCTTTCCAAAGTCACGTGACTAGGTGCATGTGACCGCAGGAACACTCATGTGACTTGAGGCTAGATTGGTGATATCATCGATGACATCATACCTCATGCTCTCTTATCTCTTCGCACATTCATTTCTATCATTCTTCTTTTGTTCCAGAACATTCTTCATTCTCTTATCTTTACCTACCCTAAAGCTAATTCAATCTCAGACACCTGCCCTAAGGTAGTCAGTCATCGTATATATACCCTTCCTGTAATTCCTTCCTACCTTAGTCCTATTCACTTCATTCCACCCACCTCACTTGGTGCCTGCAACTCAGTAATACTACTCCTCCTCTCTTCACCAGCCTAGCCCTCTGCTAAGGGGCCATTGCATGTTATATCGTATCGTCTCTGTTGCTGTTCCCATCCTCAATCTAGTACTCGTCATTCTTATTGACATTAACATTGTCTCCCGTCACCTACTTGTCTCTGTGTTCCTCGTTGAACTCGTCACCATTGTAGCCTGCAACAGTTTTGAGGTATCTGTTATGGACTGCAACGGTGATGAGAAATATGGAGATGAGGATTATGATGACGAGATCGAATATAGGAATGGTGATGGAGACAATTCGATATAGCATAAAGTGGCCCCTTTGCAGAGGGCTAGGCTGGCAAGGAAAAGAGGAGTGGTACCACTGAGTTGCAGGCACCTTTTGGTAGGTGGGTGGAACGAAGTGAATAGGACTAAGGTAGGAGGGAATTACAGAGAGGGTATATATACGATGACTGACTACCTTAGGGCAGGTGTCTGAGATCGAATTAGCTTTAGGGTAGGTAAAGATAAGAGAGTGGGGAATGTTCTAGAACAAGAGAAGAACGACAGAAATGAATGTGCGAAGAGATAAGGGAACACGAGGTATGATGTTATTGATGACATCATTAGTCTAGCCTTGAGTCACATGAAGGTTCCCGCAGTCACGTGCATCTAGTCACATGACCTTGGAAGGAGAAATTGACTAAGTAAATAGTGCTCAGTGATGCATGCATATGAGTGAAAAGTAAAGTGAAAAATAGGGTGTACGCATGCCCGAACTATAATAGTACCTGGGGTGGCCTGCTGCTTCATGGTTGTGGCACCTGGCCACCACATCATGGCAGAGAGAACTATCAGAGGGGATGTAGATATGGCCACAGAAGGAGAGAATGCCATCAGAAAAGGTCCAGTTATTAGAAGAGGAGTTGCAGAAGAGAATGGAGAAGGTAAGATCTGGATCAGAGTGATTGGATGCCTTGTGGAGTGCCATGAGGACAATGGGATCAGCGGTGGAGGGGCGGATGAGGTAGGAGGTGAGGTTGGTGTCGATGAGATCAATGAAGACAGAAGGAGAGAGCAGGACAGCACCCTTATTGTTAGAATCAGAGGTGGGAATGTGGTTAGGACAGTAGAAGAGGGCATCAGGACCAGTAAGGTCCTTGCCAGGAACATGGATGATCCAAAGATTGAAGCCCTAGAGATCGAGAAGCCACTGGGCTTAGCAGCAATTAAGATTCTGAGCCTGTCAGAAATAGGTCAGATTCTTATGATCAGTAAAGACCTAAACAGGGTGCTGGGAACCATGGAGATAATGGTGCCAGCATTTAAAGGAGTGGAGAATTGCAAGAAGTTCACGATCATGGATGTCATAGTTCCACTTGGTGGTAGAAAAGGTCTAGGACAGATAAGAGCATGGATGCCAAGCACTGTTCACATTAGTTTGAAGAAGAATACCACCAGTGGCCCATTTGGAGGTGTCAGTAGTGATAGTGAAGGATTTAGAGAGGTCCAGAAGGTGAAGGACTGGTTTAGTGCAGAAAAGCCATTTAAGGTGATCAAAGGCAGCTTGGCATTTTAGAGTCCAATCCTAGGGATTGGAGACTTTGATGAGATCGAGGAGGGGATGAGCGATAGTAGAGTAGTCAGGGATGAATCATTGGTAGAAGTTAGCAAACCTGAGGAAGGAGCAGACATCTTTGAGTTTGGCCAGGATGGGCCAAGAGGTGATTACATTAAGCTTCACAGGGTCCATGGTGATCTGACTGGGTTTGATGATCATTCCAAGGTACTCAACTTTGGAGGTATTGAAAGTACACTTCTCAAGTTTGAGGTGGAGGTTGAGTTCCTCCATACGGGCAAGGACACATTTAGTGTGTTCATTGTGGGTTTTCTGGTTGGGGGAAAAGATCAAAGATCATCCATATAGATGACCAACCATCCTTCAGTGATCATGTCATGGAAGAAATCATTCATGAATCTCTGGAAGATGGCAGGGGAATTAGTCATGCCAAAGAACATGACCATGGGTTCAAAGAGACCCTAGTGAGTGATAAAAGTGGCTTTCCATTGATCACCATCTTTGATACTGTTGCTGGCTGCAATGATGATCTGAACAAGAAAGACAAAGACAAGGAGGCAGCAGTTGACAGTGTTGACATCAATGAGAATGATGAGAATGAGGTCAAAGATGGGAATGATGA
This sequence comes from Hemileccinum impolitum, assembly GCA_003316335.1. Taxonomy (NCBI): domain Eukaryota; kingdom Fungi; phylum Basidiomycota; class Agaricomycetes; order Boletales; family Boletaceae; genus Hemileccinum; species Hemileccinum impolitum. The sequence goes on along the minus strand of QFEQ01000782.1, from coordinate 7,151 downwards.
CCGAGATGATGCGATATAACATACAAGTGGCCCCAAACAGAGGGCTAAGCTGGCAGGAAAAAGAGGAGCAGTTCCACTGAGTTGCAGGTACTGTTGATGGTGGGTGGAACAAAGTGAATAGGACTAAAGTATGAGGGAATTACAGGGAGGGTTTATATAGTAAGACTGAGTACTTTAGGGCAAGCATTTGAGTCTGAATTAGTTAAGGGCAGGTGTGAGAAATGGAACATCATAGAATGTCATGGAAAGAAAGAAGCGGGATAGAAGTAAACATAAGAAGAAGATAATAGACATAAGGTATGACATTATCTATGATGTCATAGGTCTGGCCTCAAGTCACCTGATGATTCCTGTGGTCACGTGTACTGGTCATGTGACTTAGGAAGAGAAAAGTTACTAAGGTAAACATTGCTCAGTGATGCCATGCATATGGGTAAAGATGAAAGAAATAAAATAGGGGCATACATGTGCCTGAACTATAACACTACCCCCCATTCATCAGATTCAAGGTCCAGTCTTGAGTCTGCGAATTCAGTATAGGAGGGTCTGAAGGGGGAAAACAGGGAAATAAATTGCGTGGTGGAGATTCTACGAAGTGGGCAGGGAGCCAAGGGGTGAGAAGAGTGGAAGTTGTTGATAGTGTCCTGCATGTGTTTTAAATTACTTGCAGGTTCCCAGGTGTGATCCACCTCGTCCCATCCTTTCTAATGGATGAGAGGTACTGTAACTTTCTGTGTGAAAGTCTGCTGGTGGCTATAAAATCGACCTTATATTCTTCATGTTGGTCTTCTGTGACCGTGATGGTGTCTGGTTTAAATATGGGCTGGCCAGCCAGTGGGGCTTTGTAAGGTTTAATGCAGGAAACATTAACCATTGGATGGATGGATACAGAGGCAGGGAGGTGGAGAGTGATGGTGTTAGGGAGGATGGTGATGATACAATATGGACCAATGAACTTCTGTGTTAATTTACACATGGGGTAGGGAAGCAAAAGGTGATCAGTAGATAACCAGACCAAGTCTCTGATAGTGTATGAAGGAGCAAGTGAGCATTTAGACTCTTGGTTGTGAACCATCCAGTCTCTGGATTTAGTGAGTGTGGTGGCTATTTCGTCATGCAATTTTTCCATAAAAGAGGTGAGTGACCCCCCAGGGGTAGTAGATGAAGAGGGTTCTACCCCGAGTCTGGGTTGATAATTATGAGTGACTTGAAAGGGGGTTGCGCCAGTGGCAGTGGTGAGAGAGGAATTATGCATGAATTATGCCATCTTGATCCAGTTGCTCCAAGAGTCCTGTTGCTTGGCAACATATGCTCTAAGGTAAGCTAGTACCTTGTGATTGATTGATTCTGTTTGTCCATCCATCTGAGGGTGATATACGGTTGACAACTTCTGATGGATCCCCAATACTTTGTATAGCTCCTTCATAAATTCTGACATGAATTGAGGTCCCCTGTCTGAAATGATAGTGTCAGGGAGTCCATGCATACACCAGACATGGTCTCTAAATAAAAGTGCCAGGTTGGCAGAAGAAGTGGTTTTGTGACAGGGAAATAAAATGATTTCTTTGGAAAAATGATTGACTATGACACCAATGGCATCATACCCTTTGGAGGTGGGAAATTCTGTAATGAAATTGATAGATATATCAGTCCATGGACAGGAAGGAATAGGTAAAGGAATCAACTTTCCTGCCAGTGGCTTTGATGATCCCTTCATGAGGGAGCACACCTGACAGTGTTCTATATATGAAGCAATGTCTTTAGCAGCTCCAGGCCACCAATAGAAACATTTAATTGCACTAATTGTTTAGTCTCAGCCTGGGTGGCCTGCCATAGGAGAATCATGAAAGAGAGAAATGAGTTCGATATGAAGGGAAGGAGGCACAAAAACAATGCCATTAGAAGTTCTGAACAGTTTGTCCTGAGCATAGTATTCATATTCATTGATGGCATCTATGCCCATTTTTTCAGATTCTGTTGATAATTTAGTTTCAAAGTTGGACATTAATGAAGTAGAGGAAATGGCTTGTACTTCAGTGGAGCCAAACCCTTTATCATTATGTTGGGAGTCTTCCAATTCTGTTGATTCTGTGAGTGTTGGGTTTTCTATTTTTTCAATAATTAGTTGTGTGATACAGTCATATTTTGAAATGTGAAATGGTGTATCAGCATGGTTGAACAGGATTATCCTGATTTCTCCCCTATAATCAGCATCAATGACTCTGGCCATGACATCAATTTTGTGCTTGAAGGCAAGGCCTGAGTGGGGGGCAATCCTGCTATAGGTACCAAAGGGGAGCTGAATCTTGACATGGGTAGGGATGAGGAGTTGGTCATGGGCAGAAATATCAAGATCAACTGTAGAAAACAGGTCAAAACCTACTGCTGCAGAGGAGCCTTTGGTGGGTATGCGAGTGTCTGAGGAAGTGAGCGACACAGGGATAGATAAATTAGAAGATCATAAAACAGTGGAGGGAAAAACAGTGATATTTTCATTTAAGTTATCGACAGCATCCCCATGATCTGGGTGATGAGAGAGAGTATCAGCACGTCCATTCATGTTGCCTGGCTTGTAAATTAGGGTATAGTTGAATTCCTGTAGCAACTCATGCCAGCAAGCTTGGCATTCAGACAATGTCTGTGGTTTTTTCCAGTACTCAAGATTTTTATGGTTTGTCCAAATCTCAAAGTCAGTTTTGCCAATAAGGTAGTGTCACCACTCCTCAAGAGTGCATATGATAGCTAGCAATTCCTTGTCATAGACAAGGTAATTGCATTCAGCGGACAAAAAGGAATGAGAAAGAAAAGTGCATCAGTGCCATAAGTTATCCTTCCCTTGAATCGACAATACTGCCCCTGTGGCGATGTTGCTGGCATCAGTTTCCAAATGCATAGGGCAGGAGGGGTTGGGATAAGTGAGGAATGAGGCTTCAGTGAATTGTTTTTTGAGCATGTCAAATATGTTTTGTTGTGCCACCCCCCAAGTGTAAGGTATATTTTTCTTGGTGAGATCATTGAGGGGGTGTGCAATTTGACCAAAGCCTTTGATGAATCATCAGTAATAATTACAGAGCCCTAGGAATGACTGGAGTTGCTTGAGCTTGGTGGGTGCCAGTCATTCCAGAATGGCATCGACTTTCTTGGTTTGCATGGTGACACCGTCTTTTGAGACGTGCATTCCTAGAAAGTCAACATCATCAGCATTAAATACACATTTCTCCAGTTTGGCATAGAGGTCATTTTCGCATAAGCATTGAAGTACCTCTTTGACGATTTTCAAGTGTTCTTCATCGTTTTTCTTGTGTGTGAAGATACACATGTCATCTAAATAGACAATGACCACCACATACATATCATTAAATATGTCGTTCATCATCTGTTGGAATGTAGGCGGTGAGTTGGTCATTCTGAAATACATTACTACTGGTTCATAGGTGCCTAGTGGTGTTATGAATGCGGCTTTCCACTCTTCACCCTCTTTGATGCGTACAGTATTGTATCCCCATCTCAGATCAAGGCAAGTGAATTTGTCAGTGCCTTTTAGGTGGTCAATGAGTGAGGAAATGAGTGGAAGAGGGTACAAGTTCTTGACTGTACCCTCATTTAAGTATTGATAGTCCATAACCAACCATTTTTCTCCAGTTTTCTTGGGAATAAAAAATACAGGAGCCATTTGTGGGGATTTTGATGGGTGGATATAGCCCTTTTCCTGTTTGGTTTTTATGAAGTTCCAGACTTCTTCAATTTCAGCATCAGCGAGTGGGATGACCCAACCCTTTTTGGGGAATAAAGTCGGGTTTGAGGTCAATGGTGTGATCCCATGGTTTGTGATTGGCATCCATTTGGATTCCTCTTTGCTAAATACATTGAGAAACTCATGATATTGCATTGGCACTTTCTCTGCAAGCCCTTCTTCAATGGATTGGACCAGGATCCAGGGCTGGGTTCAATAGGCTTTGCAATGTTTAGTACATCTGTTAAAGTTTATTATTTTTTCCACCCAGTCAATGAGTGGGTTATGTCGATAGAACCAGTCATATCCTAAGATTACCTCATAAGAGCCTAGGGTTGTGACTAGTGCATCCACACCCTTGGAATGTCCATTGCAAGAAAGAATAATGGAAACATACTCATGGATCATTCCATGTTTGGAAGAGGATTCATCTGCATTGGTGGTGTTCATAGGGTTTGAGAGGGGATGTGTTTGAATTCCTATCTCTGTAACCCAGTGTTTGTTGACGAATGTCTGGACTGCTCCAGAGTCCAGTAATGAAGAAGTTGTTTGGAAGGTCCATTCACCTTTACTATCCTGAAAGTAAATGTCAGTGTTCACATTGAATTCACCTCCTTGAGAAGCATTTGGTTCCTGGTGAGAAAAAGAGTCTTGGGGGGATTTGTATGAAGAAATACGAGAAGATTGTTCATTCAACAGGGAATTAAGCACACCATTATAATCTGGTGCTGCACTCAATTGAGATGCCCTTTTAGATGTAAGTCTGTACATAGTATTGTTCAAAGAAGCTTTGTCATCTGCTTCAATGTCCATCTCCTCTTCAATATCAAGACAAGAAAAATGATTCAGAGAAGAAACAGAAAATGGAATAGAAGAAAGAAAACTTTTGTCTGTGGCTGAGTAGGTACTCCTTGGATCTACTCGGCTTTTCCTTTTCCCTTAAGTCCTTTGGCAGCTAGCTGCCAGGCCCTTGCTTCATACAAATCAAAATAATATGCCTGTACTTTTTCATTTTGCCAGGCAGGCATTCCTAGCATTGTAGAGGAGGAGGAGGAGTCAGCCACAACAGAGGCAATGGCCATGGTGGATGTGAGTGGTATCTCGCGATTCTGGGATCATGGAGGAGCAAAGGAAGTTTGTTCGGTAATAGGGTTGAATTGTCCCCAACCCTGAGCACGATGTGGCTTTTTGCAGTTTCATGATATGTGGCCCTGCTCGTTACAGTTATAGCAGGTGCACGTATCTTGGAAGGTTCCTTGAACTGTGCAGATGTCTTGCATTAGGGCCTCTTGACTGGGCTGAGTTCCAACAGTAGTAAAGTGTGGTTTGGACCCAGGTTGGTTTCTTGGAATGAAGCTGGTCCTGCTTCATTCTAATTGGATGCAGTGAAACATCTTCCCAATTTCATTGGCTGTATCTTGCTAGGTGGTAAGATTGTCGGCGACTGGGGGTCGCTGGAGATAGACTTGAAGATAGATGTTATAGTTGATGCTTTCCTTGTATAGTTGCAATGCAATACCAGGTTCCGCGTCAATTTGGAGAAGGTTGAATTGCTAGGTATACACCTCTATAGGAAGGATCCTTGTCACAATACAACCAACTTTTTATAAGCTTTAACTTTGAGCACATCAATTCAGAAATGTGACTCCATGTGCTCTTTTAATATTTTCCACGAGGGCCAAACTCCCTTTTTGGGATACTGCTTGATTGTGACATGAGTAAAATTGGCGGCTCTCCCATTCATCCACAGAAGTACTGCCACTGTTCTCTGGTGGTTGTCCAGATTGGGTTGGTAGTTGACCCAGGCACCTATTTTAGTCCACTAGATGCGGAACGTATTTCAATTACCATCCCAGGTGCCAGAAGCAGCAAAAGCCTTGTATGTGTTGGATGAAGTGGGATTGGTGGCAACTTGTGCTTGGTGTTGTATTAAATCCTGCATGGCCATGGCCATGAGGGTCATTTGTTTCGAGAGATCATCCCAAAGTTGGTTTCCCGACATCCTTACTGATCATTATCTTCCAAACGACCTCTGGGGATTTACAGGTATCTTTTGTTGGGGCAGAGTTGGGATTGAGTTTGGAGAACAGAGGGGACTGCAGTTCCTAGGTCCCAGGGGTTTCAGTTAGCGCAGAGATATTTTTCATTTTGTACATGCACTCAATGGGTGCAGATCTTTTTTTGTCAAAGGAATAGTCCATTGGTTCCTTTTGGTTCAGGAGTGAAGTCGTTGGGGTTGATAGATGCGGCGGGTGATGGAGTACAAGGTCTCTGTATGTTGAGATGGTAAAATGCAAGTGTGGCAGCTTCCCTTTGAACTTTGATGCATTCAAGCCACTTAGTACAGGACATGCAGTGAAGAAGGGGAATGCAATGGAGTTTGGCTTCTGAAAGTCCTATTCAAGTATTGCTAGCTGCAACAATGATCTGAATAAGAAAGATGGAGACGAGGAGGCAGCAGTTGACAGTGTCGACATCAATGAGAATGATGAGAATGAGGTCAAAGATGGGAACGGTGACCGAGATGATGCGATATAACATACAAGTGGCTCCAAACAGAGGGCTAAGCTGGCAGGAAAAAGGGAAGCAGTTCCACTGAGTTGCAGGCACCATTGATGGTGGGTGGAACAAAGTGAATAGGACTAAAGTATGAGAGAATTACAGGGAGGGTTTATATAGTAAGACTGAGTACTTTAGGGCAAGCATTTGAGTCTGAATTAGTTAAGGGCAGGTGTGAGAAATGGAACATCATAGAATGTCATGGAAAGAAAGAAGTGGGATGGAAGTAAACATAAGAAGAAGATAATAGACATAAGGTATGACATTATCTATGATGTCATAGGTCTGGCCTCAAGTCACCTGATGATTCCTGTGGTCACGTGTACTGGTCATGTGACTTAGGAAGAGAAAAGTTACTAAGGTAAACATTGCTCAGTGATGCCATGCATATGGGTAAAGATGAAAGAAATAAAATAGAGGCATATGTGTGCCTGAACTATAACAGATACATACATTGTTGTAATCCAAATGGACATTGAACTTGGTGAAGACTGTGGCATCTTTGAGATGATCAACAAGATCAGTAATAAGCAGGAGCAGGTAGCTATATTGGATGGTATGTTCGTTGAGATAGCAGTAATCTTGGCAGAGTTGGAGTTTGCTATCTTTCTTCTTGACGAAGAAGAAGGGAGAGGCTTGCAGAGACTAGGAAGGCCGGATTTTGCCAGACTTGAGGTGTTGTTACAGTACCGGCTCATACTCCATTATCCCTATCAGTTAACCGGACTAACATTTACTTTACGATAACTTTTACCTTAGCGGATGTGGGCACACGCTAGACTCTGCCCCCATCCTTACCCTTGTCCCCGATTGGATCTTCCCACGGTTATCTCCGTTGATCGGGATGATCTGGATCTCT
>QFEQ01000774.1:3580-24198 GCA_003316335.1 Hemileccinum impolitum | reverse complement strand
CATCTCAGTTTCTTGCAATTGCATGAGATGTGTTCTTGCTTGTTGCAATTGTAGCAAGTCCACATGTTGTGGAATTGTCCTTGGCCTTGTATAGCATAAACATCTTGCATTGGGGCACCTTGACCTGGTTGTGTTCCAATGGTGATGAACCATGGCTGCTCAGGTTTTATGGAAGTGGGGATGATTGTTTTAGAATGTTCTAAGTGCATTCGATTGAACATTTTTCTGATTATGACAGCGTGTTTTTTCCACATTATTAGGTCTTTGGTGAGGGGCAGATCCTAGAGAGAAAGCTGAAAGTATATGTTATAATCAATGTTTTCCTTATAGACATGGAGCACATAAGTGTTGTCCACACCAGTGTCAAGACAGAGGATATCAAATTGCTATGTAAATGCTTCAATGGAAAGTCACTCCTGCTTGAAGGCAGCAAGCGACTTGTAGCCTTCCTCTTTAAGGATGTCAATTTGGAACTGATTTTTGATGTCCTTCTTCACCTGATCCCAGTTTGGCCAGACCACATTTTTACTAATGGTGGTGGACTGTTGGCCTTCTAGCTCATTGTAATGAGCCAATTGAATCTGAGTGAAGTCTGATGCTTTCTCTGTAAGTCATAGATAGGTGGCAGCAGTTTTTTGTTTTTTGTTGAGGCCAGTTTGGCACTCAACCCACATGACCAATCAGACCCACCAGTTGCAGTAAGTCTTACAATTGCTGTCCCAGGTCCCGGGTTTGGTGAAAGCTTTATATGCATTCAAGGTTGGATTTGCTTGTTTGGCCATCAGAGTGACCAGGCCATCAATGGCATCGAGAATATCTTGAACATCTGGCATCCTTACTGACCACTATCTTCCAAGTGATCTCTGGGGATGGATTTCAGAGATATCATTGGTTTGGTCAGAGGGCAGTTTGTGGACATAGAACAGAGTGATTGGAAGCACTGAGGCCCCAGAGACAGTGGTAATCAGAGCAAAGGTAACAGGGGTCTTGCATGTATATGCAGCAGGTACAGATTTTCTTTTGTCTCAGGAAAAGGCTGTTGGTTCTGTCAGACTCAGGAGTTGTGTCATTTGGGTTGATGGATTGCACATGAGGGTGGACATTAAGATAGTAAAAAGCAAGGGTGGTGGCTTGTCTCTGTACTTCAATTCATTCAAGCCACCTTAGACAATTCATAAAAAACAAGGAAGGGGAACATAGCAGTTCAGCTTCAGGATAGTCCTATTCAAGTGAAACTGTATTGCTCTACGGTTAGCTCTAACAGATAGATGGCAATAAGCAGATGATGGTGCTCGAGATCAGCAAGGAGGTTGATGACAATAATGAGGTGGGCAATGGGCAGATAGATGGTAGCAAGTCTGAGCATGCAATAGCCCCTTTACAGAGGGTGAAGCTGGTGAAGGAGAAGGAGCGATACTCAAGAGCAAAGGGCCTTTTTGTGAGAAGGGAATGCAAATGAATAGGACTAAGGTACAAGGGAATTACAGGAAGGGTTTATATAGTATGAATGAGTACCTTAGGGCAGGGTTCGGAGTTCTAAATATTTTAGGGTAGATGTGAGAGAAGGAACATTCTGGAACAATGAAGAAGAAATGGTAATAACCATGAGAGAAAGATAAGGACCATGAGGTATGATGTTATCAGTGACATCATAAAGCTAGTCTCAGGTCATGTGCCAGTTCCTGCAGTCACATGTACTGGTCATGTGACTTTGGAAAGAAAGAAATGCTAAGGTAAAACAGTGCTCAGTGATATATGGCATATGAGCAAAAACGAAGAAAAATAAACAGAGAGCATACAAAGGACCAAACTATAACACTGACCTTGTTCATCATCATCTCCTTGTCTCTGTCTTCTTTGTGGAGTTAGTTGCAGTCCTGCAACAGTATATCTTTCAGGCTATCCCCTAGTGTTCTACTAGGCTTAATGTTGGACTCCAGATTCTCTGTCCAAGACTCAGATAACTTCAATCATGCTATTAAATTGTTCAAAACTAGCAATATAGGTCTATTAAACTTCAAGGATGCCAGTGGTATGAGACCTAGGGAAGTGTATAGGTATATTCTGGGATATTATATATAAAATCTATAAAATATGATATAATAAGCTATAATATAGTCCTATTGTGTATAATAACATAATATAATATATATCCACCAATATCTATGGGAGTTTCTTTGATATCCATAGCCATATCCACATGATACTCATATTCACAACTCACATAGATATTATACATATATTCATATATTTGCCTAATGAGATCTATATTATATCCATATCTATTATAATAGTTGCTCAGGCATGTCTGTTAGGCCATTTATAAGTGGGCTTTGGCATTTAAGTCACTTATCTGATCATCCACTCAACATTTCTGAGACATCTCCAATTCATACTAGTAACTTAGCAATCCCCAAATTTCAGCTAGACTTATTTCTATTGCCAATTTAGAGCCTTGGTAGAAGATCAGGGCTTTAATGCCATGACTAACCTGAATGACTTGGACTTTGGGAATCAAAATGCCAACCAACCTCAAATAGTAGAGCAATCAAGTGAGTTTTTGTATCAGATGGATGCTGTCTCAGTTTTTACTCGATACCTTTGTATTATGAATTATGCATCTAGAAATGTAACCAATCTCAGGTGGTGCACTCCATTAATAAGGTAATCAAGCTATGTCACTGAGCCTAACTAAACACAATGGAATAGGATTCAGAGAGTGGTACATTCTTCATTAGCAAAAACAGAGCAAAGCAAAGAATTTTTTAGTGTCTATTACCATTCAGAGCTGATTCTACTGCACCTTTTTATCAGATTGTACCTTCTGAACTGCTTTTAAATCAGTGATATTTCTCATCATATTATTTTCTGTCCATCTGATTATCTGTTGATTATATTTCTATGATAAGGTATTCTCTGTTTCAAAGGACATACAATGCTATACACAAACTTCTCATTTCTTCTCACCAACAACTCAACCAATTTAAATACCCTCATATCATACTTCTTAGAAGCCTTAATGACATCACAATAGCAGTGAAGTGAAGCATATATGAAGGGGCATTTTTGTAGGATGATTACTATAGTTTTTAATTATTCCATATCAGCACAGCCAGAAGTAATGGGCTTCCTATGATGAGCAAGTTTTGTATCCATTCTGAGCTACATCTAACTCAGTAGCTATAGATTATATAACTAGTTTGGAAAACCAGAAATTCATGAATTTCCATTTCAAATTTTTTGTTAACCCTAATCAATTAGCTTCATTAAAGTCTATCAATATGTAGTAAGCTCTAGTGTGCTCAATAAGTGGGTGGAAATCACTCATGTTACAGACTCCATGTTTGCATCACTTTAGTAGTTGATAGTAAAAATACAATTATTATATGAATAGTGATCAGATCTTATTATATATATTGAGAGTAGTATAGAGAATATCTATATATAAATAAGATTTGGGATATTTACAGTAGTATTAGAACATCCAAGATGATATTTGAGATATCCAAGGTGGTATTTGGGATACCCAAGAATAGAGTTTGGGACATCTAAGATTAGGATGTCTATACTGTATAGTGTAATTAGATCATCTAGATCATCTAGGTATATATTATATAAATCTACATATTATAGTAAAGATAAAGATTATAGATTAGATTAGATTGATCTAATCATGGATCTAACATATATATATTTGAAATCTGATTATATAAGATATTAATATGACCTAATTATATGACAAAAATAATATTTGTATTTGCAAAATACAAGATATAGATATAGGAGAACACTCTGTATGCAATGTGCTAAGGATATCAGTAGCATAATTGATGTAGAACTATTCTAGATATATTTAGATCATAGTGTATAGTATACAAGAATATTTTTTATTATCAATCTCCTATATTTATGAATAATTAATAGAAGATGTATGAATATATAGATAAGAGGTTCATTACATTACATTTTGTTTGAATCTATTCCCTGCTTTATATTATAATATAATATATATAAAAAGTAATTTTACACTTACCAAAGATGATAGAAATAGACCTATGATATACCAAAGCCTTGTATATATTTTAGAAATAAGCATATTATTTTCATACCTCAAGCTTTTTATAAATTATAGATATATATAAAGGCAGTATGGGAATATATTTGCTTAACTAATATATTTTACATATTACTTATAAATTAATTATATAATATGGTGATAAAAAATCATCTTATAGATATATACAGTGACCTAAAAAACCATTATAATATTTGATTATTTTGGAGAGTTGGTTCTATAGTGCCTAATGGTGTGAGAATGGTCCTTAGTCATAGTGGGGTGGAATGTAGTACATACTCCTGGCTAGCTATGGAACCATGGAATATGTAATTTGGCCAAGTGGGGTCTAAGATATGAATATTTTAAAGTGGTCAACTCATTGTAATAGTTTTTGAGCTTTTAGTTATCAAGGTATATTAGTACTTGGTATAGCCTCCTTTTGCCTTAAGCACTACCTGAATCCTTCTAGGCATGCTTTCAATCAATTTCTAACACTCCTCCATTGGTATTTCCTCCCACTTCTTTTAAGTTCCATCCTATAACTTATGAATTCCATTAGGGGGTTTTTCTTCCTCTGTAAGCCTTTTTTTGAGATGACTCCAAAGATGCTCTATGGGATTGAGGTCAGGAGACTGTGCAGGCCACCTCATAGTGCTGAAATCTTGCTCCTTTAGCCACTCCTTGACCTTTTTGTAAGTATGCTTAGAATCATTATTCTGCTGAAATATGATATCAGAAACATGAAAACCATAAAACTCCATGGTATTCAGGAGTTCATCCTTCAAAATTTGAAGGTGAAGGTCTCCATTCATCCTATTATCAATTTTAGCAGCATTGCCAACTCCCTGCCAAGTCATATAGCCCCACATTATCAAAGAACCACCTCCAAACTTTAAAGTTCCTAGTTTTTTTCAAGTGAAGGTGTATAGTATAAGCAGAGAGAGGTTGTTGATGATATTGATGAGAGCCTTGGTGATCTGAACTATATTCTCAGCCTTCTGAGAAGAAATCAAATAGATAGTATGATGAATATTGGTAGAAGAGAGCTTGGATGGGTGACCTTCAGTGGACTTCTGTAGATTAGAATGTTCTTTGGAGTGAAGTCTAGAGATGGCAGAGATATGTAGACTAGTGGTGGATGCAATGAAAATGAGTAAAGTGACCAGAATCAAGTATAGAGAGGATAGTGGCTTTCTGTTACAATTTCTCTGTCTATGCATCCTTTTTCTCCTTGTCTCTTATTCTCAGATAGGGACTGACCTCACTGTAATATGTGCAGTGTTTCCTTTGCTAAACACTCTACTTAGCACTCTAGACCTGCTGAGTATTTCCTTTATCTCCATTGTTTTATGGGCAGCAATAAGTTCAATTAAGAATACTGAGATGTGTTACAGGTTATTCTCACACTCTCCTCTATGAGTACACTCTATTTATCTTTCTTACCTTATGCTCACATTCTTCTTTCTTTCATCATGTGACTATAAGACATCTCATGTGATTACATCTTTAGTCTGATCATAGATCTGATCTGGGGGATCTAATCGAGATCACCTCAAGGCTAGGCTTCTATTTCATTTCTGCTCCACACCTCTGCCTCATTGCACACTTCCTAACTTCTTTTCCATTCTTCTACCTTATGTTCTTCCACTTCACTTCTCATGGTTGTATATGTGTTAGCCTCGTGGACTATTAGTTAGTGAGTTCCTTTCACTATTTAAACCCTAGACTACAGTATCCAGACTCCTCAGTTCTGTCAACTTTCATCTTACAATTCTATCACTTTATCATACCTTGTCACTAAATCCCTTCGGTTGGTTCTTCAAACCCAACTATTGGTCATTGCACCTCATATAGAAGCTCTTTGACATTGTCGTGCACCCTCAGCCTTTGTGCTCATGTCTATGTCTCATTCCATTTCCATTTCCACTGCATCCATACTAGTTGAACTGATAACAAGATGAGGAGTTGGTAATGGACAAAGTTGGTGTTGACAAGTATGATAAGGATGAGGTTGAAGATTGGAACAGTGATGGCAAGGAGATAGTACATGCAAGTGGCCCCTTGACTAAGGGCTAGGTAGGTGAGAGAAAGAGGAGTGGTACTTAAGCTTACTGTAGGCTCTGTGTAACAGTGGATAGAATAAGTGAATAGGACTAAGGTGTTACAGAACAACTAGTGTGAGTGCAGTAGTTACGGAAGACAGAGAACTTAAGAGGATTGAGTTGAGAAGTAGGCGTGCGATGAAGGAAGAACATTGAATATGACAGAGCGGGTTCCGTAGTTGGATTTGCAGACCAACCAAAGGGATTCGCGATGAGTAAAGGCAACGGATAGGATTGAATCCCTAAGATGAAAGTTGACAGAACTGGAGTTCTAGCTACTGAGTCGAAGGGTTTAAATATGTAGAAATGCTTGCTGACTAATAGTCCATGAGGAGAACACATGTCAACCATGAGGACAACATGAGGTGTGGAGTGGGAAGACATGAGGACAAGGAATGGAAGAGAAGTTAGGAAGTGCGCAATGAGGCAAAGGCGTGGAGCGGAAATGAAATAGAAGTAGAAGGTCTATGTTACGGACTGCAACGACGACTGGTTGCACGAGGAATACGGAGACGAGGAGACGGCGAGATATGAAGTCGGCGTCGACGAGGATGACGAGTACTAGTCGGAAAATCGGTATGGCGACAGAGACGATACGATAGAGCATGCGATGGCCCCTTGACAGAGGGCTAGGCTGGCAGAGAGGGAAGGAGTAGTACCACTGAGTTGCAGGCACCGTTGAGGTGGGTGGAACGAAGTGAATAGGACTAAGGTAGGAGGAATTACAGGAGAGGGTTTATATACGTATTCCGACTACCTTAGGGCAGGTGGTCTGAGTCCGAATTAGATGAGGGCAGGCAAAGATAAGCATAGAATGTTCCAGAATGAAGACGGGAATAATCGTGAGAGAAAGATAAGGGGCATGAGGTATGACATCATCAATGATGTCATAGGTCTGGCCTCATGTCACGTGACTTGTTCTAGACATAGATCACGTGAGGTTTCCCATGATCACGTGCACTGGTCACGTGATCTTGGAAAGAGAATTTTGACTAAGGTAAAACGGTGCTCAGTGATGCAAGCATATGAGCGAAGGATAAAAAGTGAAAAATTAGCGTACGCGGACCCGAACTATAACAGTCTAGCCTTGAGGTGATGGCATTGAGATCCCCCAGATCTGATGATTTGGAGATAAGAGATCTGTCATGTGACATCTCTCATGGTCACGTGCTATGTTCCCACAGTCATGTGCCACTGGGAAAAAGAGTAAGGTAAAGATTAAATAAAAGAGTGTACACACAAAGGATAGGTCAGGGGTACAACCTGTAACATAAGGTATCAATAGGGTATGAATGGGTATATATACTATAGAGAGATACCTTAGGGCAGGCCAGCTGAGTCCTAAATAGTTTAGGGCAAGTGTAGAACATGGAATGTCAAGGAATGTTTGAGAAGAAAAGAAGAGGATGGAAATAAACATGAGAGAAAGATAAGGACAATAAGGTATAACATCATTGATGATGTCATAGGTCTAGCCTCAGCTCAGGTGCCAGTTACCATGGTCATGTGCACTGGTGATGTGACTTGGAAAAGAGAATGTACTAAGTACAACAGTGCTTAGTGATGCAAGCATATAAGTGAAGGATGAAATAAATAAATAAGGGTGTATGGAGTCCCAAACTATAACACATTGATTCTCATGTTGCCATTCCTACTTACCATTGTTTCTGATGCCTTAACCCTTCTCCCTTCTTAGTGTTATAGTTTAGGTCACCATATGCTCTCTATATTTTCACTTTTTATCTTCACTCATATGTTTATATCACCGAGCAACATTTACTTAGTCTTTTTCTTTCTCATGTCACATGATTAGCACATTTGATTATGAGAACTGGCACATGACTGTGGTCTAGTCTATGACATCAGAATGATGTCATACTACACGTTCTGTATCTTTCTTCTCACCTTTATCTTTATCTTATCTTATCTTTTTACACCTTCCATGACATTCCATGTTCTCTACTTGCCCTAAACTATTTAGAACTCAGCAGGTCTGCTCCAAGATACTTGCTCATCACTATATAAACTCTATCCTGTATTCTCTCATACCTTAGTTTTATTTATTTGCATTCCCTCCTCACAAAGGGGTCTGTACTTTTGACTACTGCTCCTTCTTTCATTATCAGTCTTGCCCACTATCAATAGGCTCATTGTATGATCCATCTTATCATGGTCTACATTCATCTTGTCCTCATGGTTATTGTCCATGCCAATCCTCACTCACACTGTCTTCTCATATCAGCATTCCTTATTCAACTGGTAGTAGCATCCAGTTTCACTTGAATAGGACTACCTTAAGGGCCAACCATTGTGTTCCCCCTTTTCATTTATGAACAATGCTAACTGTCCAAGACTTGACACAGATGGTCAACCTCTTATACCAGAAGTCAAATGCAAGACTTTCCCTATCATTGTCCTTCTTGTTTGGGAACCAGTAAGGAAGGAAGAAGCTCTGGAACTACTCTATCCACAGGACTTAGCATGAGAGAACCCAGAGAATATTGACCCCAATGATGTCACCCCTGCTCTACTACTAGTAAATAAACTTCCTGCACAACCAGCCAGAGCTCATATTCAACACTGATACCAATAGAACCCTTGCTACTCTCACATCAAACAATTCTCTCAAAGATTGGCACTCTGCCCCCATAATGAACTCTTGAAACCTGCCTGTTATCCTTAGAATCCCCAGAACTATTACTAGTTTGCAGTGGAAATGGGAATGGAATGAGATGTAGAAGTGAGCATGAAGGCTGAGGGTGTGTGACAATGTCAGAGAGCTTTTATATGAGGTGCAATAACCAATAGTTGGGTTTGGAGAACCAACTGAAGGGATTCAGCAATGAGGTACGATGAAAGCTGACAGAACTGAGAAGTCTGGCTACTGTAGTCTAGGGTTTAAATAGCAAAAGGAACTTGCTGACTAATAGTCCATGAGGCTAACACATGTACAATCATGAGGATGACATGAGAAGTAGAGTGGGAGAACATGAGGCAGAGGAATGGAAGAGAAGTTAGGAAGTGTGCAATAAGGCAGAGGCATGGAATGGAAATGAAATAGAAGCCTAGCCTTGAGGTGGTCTCGATTAGATCTCCCAGATCTGATCTATGATCAGATTGGAGATGTAATCATGTGATATGTCTCATGGTCATGTGATAAAAGAAAGAAGAACGTGAGTGTAAAGTAAGAAAGGTAAATAGAGCATACTTGTAGAGGGGAGTGTGAGGATAACCTGTAACAAGAGCTTGTTTGGAAGATAATGAGCAGTAAGAATGTCTGAAGTAACTGCCTCCTCAAATGTTGGATGGTAAGATGTTGTCAATATTCTCAATCAACTTTCCACCATGATGCAAAGTCAAGCTGCTGTTGCACCACCATCATCCATCTATAAAGCTTTCATCAACCTGGGTACATGGGATGGCAACCAGTTGGAATTCTGTAATTGGTAGACATGGATGACTGCCTGAATCATATGTCAATCAGGCCTTACAACAGAACACAAGGCCATCACCATCCTCCTCCACATGACTGGTAAAGTGGTGGACTTTACCTGAGTAACTATTGATAAACATACATTGTCCAGTAATTAGCCCACCTAGGTTATACTGAAAAAAACTCACTTCTGGATTGACATCCTAAAAGAGGAAGTGTACAAGAGAATTTCCACCTATAAGTAAAGAGATATTCCAATTAAGGTATACATACAGCAGTTCAATCTACACAAGGCTGATATAGGGCTCTTAGATGACAATACCCTATATTTTTACTGTGAAAACATCTCATACAACATATACCTGTAAGTATGTTTGAGATTGCCTAAGGTAGAGAAGAAACTTGAGAAGTGGCAAGATGCTACCATTGAGGTAGGAAAACTATTCAATATGATGCAATTAGAATGGAGTCACATCCCTATTAGTAGCTCGTCACACCTCTCTGAAGCCAAATTCACTGCTGTTGGACTCTAGCCCAGGCAAGGTGCCTCTATGGACACATATGCAAAGCAGAGCCCTACATAGGAGACCCACATGTGTTACAATTGTAACAAACAGAGACACTTATCCCAAAACTACACCAAGCCTCATCATCCTCAAGGCCAACCTTCCTTTGACCCTATGATAGGTCATACCTCATTTCCTCTGCCTCACTTCTTCAATCATGAAATTCCTCTCACATCATCCACCATCATCACTGTTATCTCTGAAACAGCCTAAGGCTCTTCATTTGGTCTACCTACCTAGACAAATGAAGAAGTACATATATACTACTTCAATTTATTCAAAGCCAAGGCATGGCAATTAGCTGCCAAAGGACTTAAGGGAAAAGGCAAAGCTAAGTAGATCTAGGAGGTATCTATTCAGCTATACACAAAAGTTTTCTTTCTTCTCTTCCTTTCTTTGTATCATCATCATCTCTTTATGTTAACCAATTTTCTTGTCCTGATATGGAAGGGAAGATGGACAGTGGCACTTGAGGATTCACCATTGAACAATTTTTGTACTTATGATAGGTTTTCTGAAAGGTGTTGAACACCAGTTATGGCAGTCTAGCCTCAATACTATACATATATAGCATAGTTTATCCTATATTACCATATTAGAATTATTTGTACTAGTATATAGCCTTCAAACTCAGCATCTGAGTTCCAATATACTCTTGATCTCAATCAACCATCATTGCTACCAGCCTCACCAACCTCAACCACCATTCTAACCAAGTAAGTGGTCACCACCTCTGTAAAAGTAGTGTTTCAACAAAAGGGTGTTTCTCAAAGATGCAGCACCAGAAGTAAAAAATGTTGCACTTAATTCCCATTTAAAGGATAAGTCTTCTTGCATCTCTTCTTATAAATCCTTCCCTGTGAAACCATATTGCTCTACGGTTGGCTCCAAAAGATAAACAGTGATGAGCAGACAATGGTGCTAGAGATCAGTAAGGAGGTTGATGACAATGATGAGGCAGGCAATGGGCAGATAGATGGTGGTGAGTCTGAGCATGTGATAGCCCCTTGACAGAGGGCAAAGCTAGCAAAGAAGGAGGAGCAGTACTCAAGAGCAAAGCCTCTTTTGTGAGGAGTGAATGCAAATGAATAGGACTAAGGTACAAGGGAATTACAGGAAGGGTTTATATAGTATGAGCAAGTACCTTAGGGCAGGGTTCTGAGTTCTAAATAGTTTAGGGTAGATGTGAGAGAAGGAATGTTCTGGAGCATTGAAAAAGAAACAGTAATAACCATGAGGGAAAGATATGAGATATGAGGTATGATGTCATCAATGACATCATAAGGCTAGCCTCAGGTTATGTGCCAGTTCCCATAGTCACATACACTGGTCATGTGACTGTTATAGGCATCAATGAGGAACAAGGTGATGATGAGAACATGGGCAACTACTCAGCTAGGAGCAGCCTGATGCCTATACCAAGGTTGCGATGAGGTAGAGAGGAGGGCAGTGTCAATGCCCTGAGGACTCAGCGATGGGGCGATCTGACGAAATGAGAGAGTCGGGAGCCATTGTACATAAGCTGGCTTAGGCCTATGAGAATGAAGGATGATTCCCCAGAGACCATAATGAAAGGATAGGGATCCTCCACTGTAGTCCCTGGGCTTATATAGCAGACTACAGTAGTGACAGTGATTAGTGATGGTGACTAGGGTAAAGGGTAGTCTGTACATGAGATAGCGGTGAGATAGAAGGTACAGCTACAAGAAGGAGCAGAGATTAACAGAGTGAGGCTTATATGTGGAGGTGGAAGAATGGAAGTGAAGGTGTAAGCTGAACCTACTCAAAGATTGGATCGTGGCAGAGATCTAGATGGGATCTATCTCTGATCAATGTAGATAACCATGGGAAGATCTAATTGTGAGTAGGATAAGGATAAGGGCAGGGTCAAGCATGTGCCCATAATCCACTAAGGTAAATGTTAAGATAAAGTGTTGTCCGGAGAACTAATAGAGATAGTGAGTACAAGCTGTGTACTGTAACAGTGACCTTGGAAAGAAAGAAATGCTAAGGTAAAATGTTGCTCAGTGATGCATGGCATATGAGCGAAAGTGAAGAAACATAAATAGAGAGCATACAAAGGACTGAACTACAACACCCTGCTTTCTTTTCTTATCATGAACCAAATCTCTCTTAAGAAGGTGAATTTAATATTATCACTGACATCTTCTTTCAGAAAAATAATGAATGAGTTCACTGTTGGAGATATTTAGTATCACCCAGTTAGTGGCACATAGCCACAACTTACATAATCAGGTAGTATTTCTGTTTCATAGTTTTTACCTACTACTATAGTGACTACTTACTAGAGTATTCAACATTCACAAAACCACAGTCTCTCTTCTTGACTCTGGCATGGTCCAGACCTTTGTGAATGCTGATTGGATAAAACCCATGGGGATAAAGATACAACATTTATCAAGGCCTATATATGTATCCAATGCAGATAGATCCACATCAAAACATGGTTGTATTAAAGAATATGTTTCTCTTATTTTATCCTATGATGAGCACTCTAAAGGCATGAATACACTGATCACTACCCTAGGATCTCATGAAATCATACTGGGATATGATTGGTTTTATTGACACAATCTACTCATTGATTGGATAGCAAAGAAATTTTCATTTAATAGGTGCACCAAAAGTTGTCATGCTCAAAATATGGCACACATGGTCAACCACTTATGGAAGACTTTGGACATTTGAGTATTTGAAGATGGACTTGCTGATAAAGTACCTCCTCAGTATCATTCCTTCCTTAACATGTTTAGCAAGAATGAATGCCAATGGATGCTGATCTATAAACCCTGGAACCATGCTATCAATCTAAAGCCAGACTTTATTCCAAAAAATGGTCAAGTTATCCCCTTATCAGAAGCTGAGATCAAAAAGGTCTGCAACTTCATTATATCTAAATAGAAAAATGGATATATCCATCCCTCTAAATCCCCCCAAATAGCACCCATATTCTTTATTCCAAAAAAGACAGGAGAAAAATGTTTGGTTATGGACTACCATTATTTAAATGAATGGACTGTAAAGAATTCTTACCCTTTCCACTCATTTCTTCTCTAGTGAATTGTCTCAAAGGTGCAGACAAATTTACTTGCCTTGACCTTTGATGGGGCTATAACAATGTTCACATCAAAGAAGGTGATGAATGGAAAGCCACTTTTGTCACTCCATTAGGCACCTATGAACCAGTCATAATGTATTTTAAAATAATTAATTCTCCTTCAACTTTCCAACATATAATAAATGTTATATTTAATGACATGTATGTCATCATCATTGTCTATCTGAACAACATGTGTTATGATTTCCTTTTCTTTTTCCATTTGACTCACTCACTCATAGGCCTAATCCTACTCATTCACAGTAATTCCCATAGGAATGCACCTTTCTCATGCATGAGCCACCATGCTGTCCCTTTGTCATTTCTGCTTACTAAGTATCAGTTATCATTGGTCAATTACTCATTCTCACTTGTTTATTTCACATGCTAAGCTCCTTTGCCCAATGGCACTTCTCACTCATCATGACTCATTTCATATTCATACTCAGCTGACCTATCCTAAACTAGTCACCTGTAGTACAGTGAGGTGCAAAACTGTTTCAATATTTGAAACTTTTGTAATGTGCATGGTGTAGTGTCTGAGGGTGTGGGAATTTCACTTAGTGTTAGTGAGAGCATGGGAACCACTAGCTCTTGGCTACAAAATATGTCCCTATGTCATGTGACCAGGATCAGGGTGTGCCTAGATATAGCCATTTTAATCTAATGATACTATTGTAACAGTTTTGCATCTTTTGAAATGAGAATAGAATTTCAGCTCAATCATAGGATTGTTGGTGTTTGTTTGTCATACAAATAAATATACACATATAAATATCATGTCTGAGTTTGAATTAATTCCCACAGCTCTTTGTTTCCAATCACTACCATCATGAGATCCCTCTCCATTACTCAACAAAATACTACTCTTTCTCAGCTTGATGCTGGACATTCTATTCACTCTATTGCCTCTACTACTAGCACCAGCATTGCTACCATTTCAAGACTTCATTCTAAGGAGCATTCTAACCTTCAGAAATCCACTGGAGGCTGTCCATCTAAACTTTCTCCTACTAATATCTGCCATGCTGTTCATTTGATTTCATCTCAGAAGACAGAAAATGCAGTTCAGATAACCAAAACACTCTCAGAAATCATTGATCAACCTCTCCATCCAAGCACTACTTGTCATCATCTGAAAAAGACTGGGATGAAAGCTGTAGTCAAGTCCAAATGCCCTATTCTTTCTGCTAAACATCACAAGGCATATTTGGACTTTGCTTATGCTCACAAGGATTGGACCCTGGAGGACTGGAAGAAGGTGATATGATTAGATGAGACCAAAATTAATCACCTAGGTCAGATGGGTGCAAATAGGTGTGGAAAAAGACAGGAAAGAGGCTTAGTAACAGATTGATATAAGGAACCCTTAAGTTTGGAGGAGGTTCTGTGATGGTATGGGGCTGTATGACCTGGGAGGGGGTTGGCTTTGCTGCCAAGATTGATGGCAGGATGGATGGTGATCTCTACCTTCAAATTTTGAAGGATGACCTGCTCAATACCCTAGAGCATTATGGTCTTAATCCTTCTGAAATCATCTTTTAGCAGGATAATGATCCCAAACATACCTGTAAAAAGGTCAAGGAGTGGCTAGAGGAGCAGGAATTTCATACCATGGTCTGGTCTGCACAGTCTCCTGACCTAAACCCCATTGAACATCTCTGGGGTTATCTCAAAAGAAGACTTGCAGAGCAAACTCCCCCTTCTAATGGAATCCATGAGTTATGGGACAGAATTCAAGAGAAAT
Organism: Hemileccinum impolitum; assembly: GCA_003316335.1. Lineage (NCBI taxonomy): Eukaryota > Fungi > Basidiomycota > Agaricomycetes > Boletales > Boletaceae > Hemileccinum > Hemileccinum impolitum. The sequence continues at coordinate 9,175 of QFEQ01000774.1, read as the reverse complement.
GGGAGGAGATATCAGCTGAGGTGTGTCAGGGATTAATTGAAAGCATGCCTAGGAGGATTGAGGCAGTGCTTAAAGCCAAAGGAGGTTATACCAAGTACTAAACTGCCAAATACTCTCATACTTAACAAAAGGTGCAAAACTGTTACAATGGTATCATTAGATTAAAATGGCTATATCTAGGCACACCCTGATCCTGGTCACATGACATAGGGACATATTTTGTAGCCAAGAGCTAGTGGTTCCCATGCTCTCACTAACACTAAGTGAAATTCCCACACCCTCAGACACTACACCATGCACATTACAAAAGTTTCAAATATTGAAACAGTTTTGCACCTCACTGTATATAAGAGGTGCAACCCTCTCTCTTATACCTCAGCTTTGTTCTCCCTTATTCTTGCCTTGCAATCTGTCCTGTCTGTGGCCTCACTTCATGTGATCCCCATATTGGTCTGCATCCTACCTTAAGTGAATGCTCTTAATCTTCCTCATCTTCATCATCTGCCCCCAAATTCCATCAACCAGACCTCTGCTCATTGGCAATACTGACACAGGTCCATTTCTTGTCATGCTTGATTAAACTACATAGCATTTCTAAGGACTATGTTAGTTCCACCAAGGACAAAGTGTAACAACATGTGTATTTTTATAAGAAAGAAAACCAATGTGGAGCATTCAGAGATCATCAAGGAAGTTCTTCTACATTTACATGAAAATGATCTCTATGCTAAACCAGAAAAATGCATATTTAACACTGAAGATGTTGACTTTTTAGGTATGCACATCTCAAAAGATGGTGTTTCCATGCAATCAAAAAAAGTTGACATTATTCTGGAATAGTCAGCTCTGACTAAATTAAAATCACTACAATCCTTCCTTGGACTTTGTAATTATTATTATCATTTCATTAATGGTTTTGGACAGATTGCCTGGCCTCTTAATGATCTCACTAAGAAAGATGTCCCCTATATGTGGGAAGAGGCTTAGCAATCAGTGTTTGACACACTCAATAAACAGTTCACTAAAGCACCTCTTGTTATGTTTGGCCTTGGTGAGATCAAATGTAGACCCAGTGAGGATGAGAGACTTCTGTTAAGGGATGGTAGATTAAAGGTATGAGTTGTTGCTTGTCAAGGAGAGTCTTTCTCAGCTTCAAAGATAAAGGATTAGCAGTTGGATAATGACTGAGACAATGAAGGATACTCTGCTTGGAAGGTGGTGGAACAGGTAGCAGAGGTGCTATAGGAATGATGAAGGAGTAGAGTATCTACTCAAGAGTAAGATAAAGACTTTTAGAGATCCAAGAATACAATGAAGAGTAAATTGCTATGTAAGACTAGCTAGTGACACATTGTATGATCTGAGAGGTTTATATAAGAAAGGCCTGGGAATGATGGCTAATCAGATGGAAGGAAATGGAATGGAGGAGAATGATTAGTCATGAAACAATAATGTCATATAGAACATCAAAGAACTTTAAGGAAGATCTTGGAAGAAAAAAGAGAAGTGATAATGACAAACAATGTGGTGGCATTAGAATGAATGATAAGCAAAGATGACAGGCTGAAAAACAATGGAGATGGGAAGATACTTAGCAGATCCAGGATGCTAAGTAGAAAGTGCAGCAAGAGAAATGCTGTACATGTGTTAGTGGGGTCAGTCCCCATCTGAAGAGACAAGGCTAGGAGAAAAAGAGTATATAAGCAAGGAGTTGTAACACCTCTACTCACTTACCCTGACCTCACCTGCTCTATGCATCTTGAAACTGACACCAGTGACATCACCACAGGTGCAGTACTCTCTATCCAGGGTGAGGATAATTTATGACATCCTTACACTTTTCTCTCTTATTCTTTGTCCCCCACTGAATGTAATTATCCCATGTATGATAAGGAACTCCTTGCAATTATTTGCACTCTTGAAGAATGGCACCACTATTTAATAGATACCACTAACTTCAAAATCTGGACAGACCATAAAAACTTGGAGTATTGGAAGAAACTACAAACCTTGTCAGGTCACCAGACCCATTGGCATGAGCTTCTGCAATAATTTAATTATACTCTTGTCTACAAACCTGGAAACATAAATGGATGTGCTGATGCTCTCTTTCATCACTCTGATCATGGTGATGCCATTGATAATCTAAATGAAAACATCACTGTCTTTTCCTTCTCCATCTTATGCTCCTTGTCCTAGTTTCCCTTACATCCCCTAATGCTAAAATACTCTCAAAGGACTCTATTATCACTGCTGGCTTTGACCTTTACTTTACCTCTGATTTTGACATCCCTGCCCACAACCAACTCTTGATCCCCACCCATGTCAAAATCCAACTCCCTCTTAGCACTTATGGTCAGATTGTGCCTCATTTAGACCTCACTTTCAAGCATAAAATCAACATCATGGCTGGTGTCATTGACACTAATTATAGGGGAGAAATTGGTGTAATCCTATTCAATCATTCTGACACCCCTTTCCACATTTCTAAACATAATTGTATCACTCAACTAATTATTGAAAAAATAGAAAACCCATCAATCACAGAGACAACAACTCTTGACAAATCAGAATGTAATGATACAAGTTTTGGCTCAACTGGAGTCAAAACCATCTCCTCTACAAATATTTTGTCTAATTTTGAAACTAAATTATGCACAGAATCACAGAAAATGGACATTGACACTATGTATCAATGAGTATGAATATTGTGCAAAGGACAAACTTTTCAGACATTCAAATAGCACTGTTTTTATGTCATCTTCTTTGAAAACTGAATGCATCTTCTTGTTTCACAATTCTCCCATTGCAGGTCATCCTGGATAAGACTGTACCATTGACTCTATTAAAAAGTTTTATTGGTGGCCAGATGCTACTAAAGACATTGCTTCTTATATAGACCACTACCAGATGTGCTCCCTTATGAAGGGGTCATTAAAGCCACTAGCAGGAAACCTTTTGCCACTTCCAATTGCTTCCCATCCTTGGATAGATATATCTATCAATTTCATCATCAGTTTCCCTACCTTAAAAGGGTTCAACACCATTAGTGTAGTTATGGACAGATTTTCTATAGAAATCATTCTTTTTCCTTGTCATAAAACCACCTCTTCTTTGGACTTAGCCATTTTATTTAGAGATCATATTTTGTGTATCCATAGATTCTCTAACTCTATCATTTCAGACAGAGAACCACAGTTCATTTCCAAGTTTACTTGTGAACTGTGTAAGATGCTTGGGGTTCAGCAGAAATTATCTACAACATATCATATACAAATAGATGGACAAACAGAACATGTCAATAGGGAGATACTGGCCTATCTTCAAGCTTATGTCACTAAAGAACAGGATTCTTGGGCTTCTTGGCTCAAAATGATGCAATTTGTTTATAACTCATCATTGACCACTACAACTAGTATATCCCCTGTCAAAGTTACTTGTAATTATTCACCACAGTTGGGGATTGAGCCCTTGGCTTCTTTCTCTGTCTCTGGTGGGTCATTTGCTACTTCTATAGGCTGCACTCACAACAAAATTGCCACCACTTTGGCTAAAACTCAGGATCAGATGTCCTATACACAAAAATCCAAATGTTCCACCACCCTATGTATTCTATTGATGACCAAGTTTGGTTGTCTACCAACCATCTCTCCCTTCCATACCCCACATGTAAACTAACACAAAAATTCCTTGGGCCATTTCACATCACCACAATCCTTCCTAACACCATCACACTCTACCTTCACTCTCACATCTCCATCCAACCCACTGTAAACATATCCCACATAAAACCATACAAAGCCCCACTGACTGGCCAGCCCATATTTAAACCTGATGTTATAGCTCAGGACTCCCTACTGTTATAGTTTGGTTCCTCATATGCTCTCTATCTAATTTTTCTTCACTTTTACTCATATGCCCTGTATTACCAAGCACTGTTTTACCTTAGCACTTTTCTCTTTCCAAAGTCACATGACCAGTGCACATGACCACAGGAACTGGCACCTGACCTGAGGCTAGACTTATGACATCATCAATGATGTCATATCTCATGGTCATTATCTTTCTCTCATGGTTATTACTATTTCTTCTTCCATGTTCTATTATATTCTTTTTCTCATGCTTGCCCTCAATCATTTTGAACTCAGAACCCTGCCCTAAAGTACTCGCTCATAGTATATAAACCCTTCCTGTAATTCCCTCGTACTTTAGTCCTATTCATTTGCATTCCCTCCTCTAGTAGGGGCCCTTTGCTCTTGAGTACCACTCTTCCTTTCTCACTAGCTTTGCCCTCTGCTAAGGGGCTCTTGCATGCTCAGACTTGCAATTGTTTACCTACCCATCGCCCACCTCGTCATTGTCATCGACCTCCTTGCTAATCTCAAGCACTATTGCTTGCTTATTGCCATTTACCTTTTGGAGCCAACCATAGAGCAATACAGTTTCATCTACACCCCTACTTATTTCTTTTCATCTTTCACTCACATACTTGCATCACTGAGCAATATTTACCTTAGCACTTTCTCTTTTCCAAAGTCACATGACCAGTGCACATTGTTGCGGACTGCAATGGTAACGAGTTCGACGAGGAATACAGAGACAAGTAGGCGGTGGGAGACAACGTCAACGTCAATGAGAACAATGAGTATAAGGTTGAGGATGGGAACAGCAACGGAGATGATACGATATAGCATATAGTGACCCCTTGACAGAGGGCTAGGCTGGTGAAGAGAAAAGGAGTAGTACCACTGAGTTGCAGGCACCTAGGGAGGTGGGTGGAACGAAGTGATTAGAACTAAGGTAGGAGGGAATTACAGGGAAGGTATATATACGATGACTGACTACCTTAGGGCAGGCATCTGAGTTTGAATTAGCTTTAGGGTAGGTAAAGATAAGAGAACAAGGAATGTTCTGGAACAAAAGAAGAACGACGGAAATGAATGTGTGAAGAGATAAGGGAGCATGAGGTATGATGTCATTAATGACATCATAAGTCTAGCCTCGGGTCACATGCACCTAGTCACATGACTTTGGAAAGAGAAGTTAACTAAGTAAACGGTGCTCAGTGATGCATGCATATGAGCGAAGAGTAAAGTGAAAAATAGGGTGTACACATGCCCGAACTATAACACTACCCCCCATTCACCAGATTCGAGGTCCAACCACGAGTCTGCGAATTCGGTATAGGAGAGTCCAAAGGGAGAAAACAGGGAGAGGAATTGTGCATCGGAGATACCTTGGATAGGGCGAGGAGCAGAGGGATGAGAGCGATGGAAGTCGTTGATAGCATCCTGCGCATGTTGCAAATTAGTGGCCAGTTCCCAGGTGTGATCCACCTCATCCCATCCTTTCCAATGGATGAGGTACTGTAACTTTCCCCGAGAAAGTCTGCTGGCGGCAATAAAATCTACCTTGTATTCTTTATGACGGTCTTCTGTGACTGTGATGGCGTCTGGTTTAAATATGGGCTGGCCAGCCAGTGGGGCTTTATAGGGTTTTACTTGGGATACATTAACTGTAGGATGGATAGCAATGGAGGAAGGAAGATGGAGGGTGATGGCGTTAGGAAGGATGGCGATAATACGATATGGACCG
>QFEQ01000083.1:23900-51868 GCA_003316335.1 Hemileccinum impolitum | reverse complement strand
TAGGAGGAATTACAGGAGGGGGTTTATATATGTATACCAACTACCTTAGGGCAGGTTGTCTGAGTCCGAATTAAGTGAGGGCAGGCAAAGATAAGGCATGGAACGTTCTGGAAAGAAGATGGAAGTAATCGTGAGAGAAAGATAAGGGGCATGAGGTATGACATCATCAATGATGTCATAGGTCTAGCCTCATGTCACGTGACTTGTTCTAGATATAGATCACGTGAGGTTTCCCACGGTCACATGTAACGATCATGTGACCTTGGAAAGAGAATTTGACTAAGGTAAAACGGTGCTCAGTGATGCAAGCATATGAGCGAAAGGTAAAAAGTGAAAAATATAGTGTACGCGGGCCCAAACTATAACACCTTGCCTTGTACACTTTTTCCTTTGTTCTTAACCTCTTCAGATGGGGACTGACCCCACTGCAACATGTACAGCATTTCTTTTGCTGAACTCTCCACCTAGCACTCCCGATTAGCTAAGTACCTATGCCTATCTCTCACTTGTTGTCCTGATTACATACTTTCTGATACAATTGTATCGTTTGTCATTCCTGCTTACCTCTCTTTGTTCTTTGATGTTCCATGATGTTCCATATGATATCATCTTTCCCATGACTAATCATTCTCTTCCCTTCTTTCACATTCCATCCAATTAGTCACTGTTCCCATGTCCTACTTATATAAACCCTTCGTCACAACCAATGTATCCTCAGCTAGTCTTACCCTGGCAATACATCCCTTGTTCCCTTTCCTCCCAGATCTCTCTAAGTCCTCGTCCTACTTTTGAGTGGACGCTTACTCTTACCTTGTCATAGCCTTGCTACTTGCTCCACTGCCTTTCAAGCAGAGTAACCTTCATCGTCTCGGTCACCACCTGACTGCTTGTCCTTCACCTTTGAAGCTTATTGAAGTACAAGGGTACTCCAATGTGAAGGGACAGAGAAATGCTGGTGTTGATGAAACAATGGTAGTAACCAAGTAGAAGAGGTGGAGAGTCTTGCTAGGATTTGAAGGATTGAAGCAGAAGAGAATGAATCAAAGATAACTCTTTTTTTTTTTTTGAGAAAGATTGATCCTAAAGATCAATCTTATATACGATACAGAATGTTTGTATCTAATCAATAAAGAGATCATAAGGATAAACAATCTATTGTATTCTATATCATTCTAACCAATGAAATAAAGAAGAAAGAGAATGATATGATTGTGCAATATCCAATCACACAAAGCTCTCTGTATGGTGTGATATTACACCATACTTATCTAATCTTTCATCAGATGTTCTCATCACATGATAATCATGGATGGTATAATCATAGTTAGTCATGATGTAATCTTATCTAAAATGATCACATGATTGAGTGTGACTCAATCATTAGGATAAGATATCCTAATGCCATTAGGTGTGACTCATCCATTAGGATAAGGAGTGACTCATCGCAACACCAAATCTCAACAAAGCTTAGAAAGACCTTCCCTTGTCGAGCAACATCTCAAATCTGTGCCCACCATTTACAAATGGAAGTCCTCAGCTCTCGCCAGATCTACATTCATCCTCACCAAGGCCAAACATAACATAGGCCAATACCTCTCGATTGACACATTCTGTTTGTCCATCCATTTGCAGGTGGTATGCTGTGGACAGCTTTTGCTGAATTCCAAGCACCTTGCACAGTTTGTGAGTAAACTCAGAAATGAACTGTGGTCCTCTGTCTGAAACTATAGAGTTAGGTAGTCCATGGGTGCACCATACGTGATCCCTAAATAAAATAGTGAGGTCCGAAGATGAAGTGGTTTTATTACAAGGAAAAAGAACAATTTCTTTTGAGAAATGGTCCACTATGATGCCAATGGCATCGTATCCTTTTGATAATGGGAAGCCCATAACAAAGTTGACAGAGATGTCAGTCCAAGGGTGAGAAGGAATAGGTAACAGTAAGAGTTTTTCTGCCGGTGGCTTTGATGATCCCTTTGTGAGGGAGCATACTTGGCAGTGAGATACATAATTGGAAATGTCTTGGGCAGTGCCAGACCACCAATAAAACTTTTTGATAGCCATTATGGTGTGGTCTCAACCAGGATGACCCACTACCAGAGAATTGTGAAAGAGAGAAATAAGTTCATTTCATAGGAAAGGTGGCACAAAAACAATGCTGTTAGAATTTCTGAATAACCTGTCTGTGGCGTAGTATTCATAATTATTGATAGTGTCCAAGTTCATTTTTGCAGATTCTGTGCATAATTTAGTTTTGAAGTTTGAAGTAAGTGAAGTAGAGGAAATGGCTTGTACTCCAGTGGAGCCAAACCCTTTGGTATTACAGTGGGATTCTTCTAGATTTGTTGTTTCAGTTAATGTAGGGTTTTTGAAACTGTATTGCTCTATGGTTGGCTCCAGTAGATAGACAGTGATGAAGAGTCGGCGGTGAACAAGGTCAGTAAGGATATTGACGACAAGGACAAGATATGCAATAGGCAAGTATACCATGGTGAGTCTTAGCATAGGTGAGCCCCTTTGCAGAGGGTGAGGCTAGCGAAGAGGAGAGGAGCAGTAGACAAGAGCAAAGGGCCCCTTTATGAGGAGGGAATGCAAATGAATAGGACTAAAGTATAAGGGAATTACAGGAAGGGTTTATATACAATGACTGAGTACTTTAGGGGAGGGTTCTGAGTATGAAATAGTTTAGGGTAGACATGAGAGAAGGAATGTTCTGAAATGATGAAGAAGAAACAGTAATGACCATGAGAGAAAAATAAGGATCATGAGGTATGACATCACCAGTGATGTCATAAGTCTAGCCTCAGATCATGTGCCAGTTCCTGCAGTCACATGCACTGGTCACGTGACTTTGGAAAGAAAGAAATGCCAAGGTAAAATGATGCTCAGTGATGCATAGCATAGTAAAGAATGAAAATAAAATAGGGAGCATACGACAGGACTGAACTATAACAGTTTTCTATTTTTTCAATAATTAGTTGCGCTATATGGTCATGTTTGGAGATAGAAAAAGGAATGTCTGAATGATTGAATAGAATCACACCTATTTCTCCCCTATAATCAGTGTCAATGACTCCTACCATGACATCAATTTTGTGTTTGAGGGTAAGGCCCGAACATGGTGTGATTCTTCCATAAGTGCTGGGAGGGAGTTGAATAGATATGGTGGTAGGAATGAGTAGCTGGTCGTGTGGGGGAATGGTAGCAGTGGAAGAGGAATATAGGTCGAAACTAGCAGTAGAGGGAGAGCCCTTAGAGGGCATGCAGGCATTGGAGGAATTAAGGGTAACAGATATAGCAAGGTTGGTTGTACAGAGGATGGAGAAAGGGGGAAATACATTGATGTTTTCATTTAAATTATCAACAGTGTCACCATGGTCAGTGCAACAAGAGAGAGCGTTGGCACATCTGTTCGTGTTGCCTGGCTTATAGATTAACATGTAGGAGAATTCCTGTAGCAATTCATACCAATGAGCCTGTCAGCCAGACAAGGTTTGTGGCTTTTTCCAGTACTCCAGGGTTTTGTAGTTAGTCCAGATTTCAAATGTGAGAAGGCCAACCAAATAGTGGTACTACTCCTCCAGAGTGCAAATGATAGCTAACAGTTCCTTGTCATAGACAGGGTAATTCCACTCAGTGGGAGAAAGTGAGTGGGACAGGAAGGCACAAGGACACCAAGAATTATTGGTACCCTGAACTGAGAGAATGGCGCTAGTAGTGATGTCACTGGCATCGGTTTCCAAACACATAGGGCAGGAGGGGTCAGGGTAAGCTAAAAGAGGTGCTTCTGTAAAGCATTTTTTGAGGGTATCAAAGGCAGTTTGTTGGGCTTCACCCCAGGTGTTGCAGGCTGCAACCGCGACGAGTTCGATAAGGAAAACTGAAACAAGGAGATGTCAGTGAACGGTGTTGACATCGATGAGGATGACAATGACGAGGTTGAATATAGGAATGGCGACAGAGACGAAACAATATAACATATAGTGGCTCCTTCACAGAGGGCTAGGCTGGCAAGAAGAAGAGGAGTGGTACCACTAAGTTGCAGGCACCTGAAGAGGTGGGTGGAACGAAGTGAATAGGACTAAGGTACGAAGGAATTACAGGATGGGTTTATATACGATGACTGAGTACCTTAGGGCAGGCATCTGAGTCCTAATTAGTTTAGGGCAAGTAAAGAACATGGAACGTCATGGAATGTTCGAGAAGAAAAGAAGTAAACAGAGATGAACGTGAGAACAAGATAATGAACATGAGGTATGACATCATCTATGATGTCATAGGGCTAGCCTCAAGTCATGTGAGAGTTCCTGTGGTCACATGCACTTGGTCACATGACTTTTGGAAAGAGAAATGACTAAGTAAAATGATGCTCAGTGATGCATGCATATGAGCAAACGATAAAGTGAAAAATAGAGCATAGAGCATACATGTGCCCGAACTATAACACCAGGTGTAAGCAATGCCTTTTTCGTGAGGTCATTAAGAGGTTGTGTGACTTGGCTGAAACCATCTATAAAATGTCAGTAGTAATTACAAAGCCTAAGGAAAGACTGGAGTTGTTTTAATTTAGTCAGGGCTGGCCAGTCCAGTATTGCATTGACTGTTTTTTTTTTTTTTTTTTGGAGGGGATTTTGATAGGTGGATATAGCCCTTTTCTTGTTCAGTTTTGATGAAGTTCCAGACTTCTTTGATTTTGGTATCAGAGAGTGGGATGACCCAACCCTTTTTTGGGAGGAAGTTGGGTTTGAGGTTGATGGCATGGTCCTAAGGCTTGCAGACTTGTTATAGGCATCCAGGATGGAAGACTAGAACATGGCGCAATCCTGACTCTTGGCAGGAAGGCTGATGCCTATACTGAGGTTGCGACGGTTGTGAGGTACGAGAGGTGTCATCAATGCCTGAGGAACTCAGCGGAGGGGCGATTGTGTGATGATGAGAGTGGAGCCACTTATACATAGATGGGCTAGTGCCTTTAGAATGAAGGGTGATCCCCCAAAGACCACAATGAAAGGATAGGGATCCTCCATCGTAGTCCCTAGGGCTTATATAGAGACTACGGTAGTGACAGTGACTACGTTACGAGTGACTAGGGTAGAGGGTACTACCTAAAGGGTGTAGTCCATGCAGATAACATGCGGTGTGGTAGAAAGCATGGCTACAGCAAGGCAAAGTGGAGATTAACTAGGGGTGAGGCGTACATGTGCATGGGAATGGAATGGAAGAGAAGGTGTACGCCAAACCTTATCATAGATCAGATTGTGGCAGAGATCTAGATCATCCCGATCAACGGAGATAACTGTGGGAAGATCCAATCGGGGACAAGGGTAAGGATAGGGGCAGAGTCTAGCGTGTGCCCATATCTGCTAAGGTAAATGATACGATAATAAAGTGTTAGTCCGGTAACTGATAGAGATAGTGATGTACAAGCCGGTACTGTAACAGACTGGCATCTGTTTGGATTCCTCTTTGCTAAATATGTCAAGAAATTCATGATATTGTTTTGGTACCTTTTCTGCTAGTCCTTCTTCAATGGTACAAACTGGTATCCATTGTCAAGTATGTTATAGTTCAGGCACACATACATCCTATTTTATTTCTTCACTCTTTGCTCATATGCCTAGCATCACTGAGCACTGTTTTACCTTAGTCAATTTCTCTTTCCAAAATCATGTGACCAAGTGCACATGACCATGGGAATATTCATGTGACCTGAGGCTAGATCTATGACATCATAAATGATGTCATGCCTCATGTTCCTTATCTTCTTCCCACATTTACTTCTGACATCTTCTTTCTTTCCAGAATATTCCATCATCTTCCTATCTTTACTTGCCCTAAAGTACTCAGTCTTACTATATAAACCCTCCTGTAATTCCCTTGTACTTTAGTCCTATTCACTTCATTCCACCCACTGTCTCCAGTGCCTGTAACCCAGTGTTACCACTCCTCTTCTCTTTACCAGCCTTGTCCTCTGTTCAAAGGGACTCATTGCATGCTCTATCAAATTGTCACCCTTGCCATACCTATCTTCAACCTTGTCCTTGTCATCCTCATCAATGTCAACACTGAGATCTGTCATCTTCTCATCTCCGTATATCTTGTTGAAGCTGTCATTGCAGTCCACAACAGAGTATGGTTAGCTTTACAATGTTTGGTGCATCTGTTAAAGGTAATTTTTTTGGCCACCCAGTCAATGAGTGGGTTGTGATGGTAAAACCAATCATATTCTAAGATCACTTTGTGAGATCCTAGGGTTGCAACTAGTGCATCCACTTCTTTGGAATATCCATTATAAGAAAGAATGATAGATACATACTCATGGATCATTCCATGTTTGGAGGATGATCTGTCTGCATTGGTGACATTAATAGGGTTTGATAATGGGTAGGTCATGATGCCCATTTCTGTTACCCAATGTTTATCAATGAAGGTTTGGACTGCTCTGGAGTCCAAGAGCAATGATGTGGTTCAGAAAGTCCATTCTTCTTTTTTGTCCTGAAAAAAGATGTCAGTGTTAATGTCGAATTCTCCTCCTTGAGAGGTGTCCAGTTCCTGATGAGACAATGAAGTTTGGGAGGATTTGTATGAGGAAATACAAGAAGATCGTTCATTCATAAGAGAATTGAGCACACTATTATTATCTGGTGCTGTGCTCAATTGAGACACCCTTTTGGATGTAAGTCCATATGTAAAATTGTTCAGTGAAGCATCATCATCCACTTCGCTGTCCATCTCCCCTTCAATTGGTAAAACAGAAAAAGGGTTAACATATGGTGAAGGAGAATCAGAAGAAAATGGTAATGATGAAACAAATTTAAGGTCCTTCGCCAAATGAACACCTCCCAGGTTCACTCAGCCTTGCCTTTTCCCTTCAAACCTTCTGTGGTGAGTTGCTGCACCTTGGCTTCAAATAAGTTGAAGTAATACACCTGTGCTTCTTCGTTTTGCCAGGCAGGCAGTCCTGACATTGTAGAGAAGAAGGGAGTGGCTGTGACTGAGGCAATGGCTGTAGTGGGGGCGAGTGGTATCTCGCAATTTTGAAAGTATGGAGGGGCATAGGAAGTGTGACCAGTAAGTGGATCAAAGGTGGGTTGTCCCTGACCTCGAGCGTGATGTAGCTTTTTACAATTGTGTGATATATATCCTTGCTTGTTGCAATTGTAACAGGTCTGGATGTTGGGTGTTTGTCCTTGCATGGCCCGAATGTCCTGCATGGATGCGCCTTGACCTGGTTGTGTACCAACAGCTATGAAGCAAGGGGCTTCTAGTTTCATGAAGGTGGGGAGGATAGTTTTTGACCTGTCAAGCCTCATTCAGTTGAAGGTTTTGCTGACCGCAACAGTGTGCTTCTTCCATATGATGAGGTCTTTGGCAAGCAGGGGGTCTCGAAGAGAAAGCTGGAAGTATATTATAGTCAATATTTTCTTTGTATACATGGAGAGCATAGGCGTCGAGGCGTAAGATATCAAATTATTGTGTATATACTTCTATGGGAAGCTGGTCCTGTTTGAACACAGCCAATGCTTTGTACGCTTCCTCTTTGAGTACATTGATGCAGAAGTGCACCTCAATGTCCAGCTTTATCTGGTTCCAGTTGGGCCAGATGGCAGCTTTACTGATGGCAGTGGTCTGTTGTCCTTCTAGCTTGTTGTAGTGAGCTAGTTGAATCCTTGTGAAGTTGGCTGCCCGACCAGTGAGTCATAGGTAGCCAGCGGCCACCTTTTGTTTGTCATCTAGGCTGGTTTGACACTTGACCCAGGTAATTAACCAGATCCACCAGTTATGATAGGTTTTGCAGTCCCCATCCCATGTGCCGGGTTCTGCGAATGCTTTGTAGGCATTGGAGGTGGGTTTCTGTTGTTTTGTCATCAACTGCACCATGTTATAGTTCGGGCACGCGTACACCCTATTTTTCACTTTACCTTTCACTTATATCCATGCATCACTGAGCACCATTTACTTAGTCAATTTCTTATTCCAAAGTCACATGACCAGGTGCACGTGACCATGGGAACCTTCACATGACATGAGGCTAGTCCTATGACATCACTGATGATATCATACCTCATGTCCCTTATCTTCTTCTCATGATTACTTCTGTTTGCTTCCTTTCTTCTCAAATATTCCATCATGTTCTATGTTCTCTACTTGCCCTAAACTAATTTGAACTCAGAGACCTGCCCTAAGGTACTCAGTCATCATATATAAACCCTTCCTGTAATTCCCTTGTACCTTAGTCTTAATCACTTCATTCCACCCACCTCATCTAGTGCCTGCAACTCAGTGCTTACTGCTCCTCTCCTCCTCACCAGCCAAGTCCTCTGTAAAGGGACCGTCTTATGTTCTATTGCCTCGTTACTGTCACCATCCCGATTTTCCAACTTGTCCTCATTATCCTTGTCGATGTCGACACTGTCACTCACCATCTCCTTGTCTTCGTGTTCCTCATAGAGCAGGTTCTCATTGTAGCCTGCAACACTTGATTAAGACTGTTGAAAGCTGGACCTCACTGTGTTCCCCCTTTCTCTTTATATGTCCCATACTAAGTGGCTTGAATGTATCGAAGTTCAGAGAGAAGCCGCTGCACTTGCATTCTACCATCTCAACATCCAACAACCTTGTACTCTGTCTCCCGTTCCCTCCATTGATCCAAACGATGCTACACCGGAGCCTAAAGGCACCAATGGCCTTTTCCTAAGGCACAAGAAGATTGTTATAGTTTGGGCACACGTATGCCCTATTTTTCACTTTATCTTTCACTCATATGTATGCATCACTGAGCACCATTTATCTTAGTCAATTTCTCTTTCCAAAAGTCATGTGACCAAGTGCACGTGACCACAGGAACTCTCACATGACTTGAGGCTAGCCTTATGACATCATAGATGATGTCATACCTCATGTTCGTTATCTCCTTCTCATGTTCACCTCCGTTTACTTCTTTCCTTCTCGAACATTCCATGTTCTCTACCTGCCCTTAACTAATTCAGACTCAGATGCCTGCCCTAAGGTACTCAGTCATAGTATATAAACCTGTCCTGTAATTCCTTCATACCTTAGTCCTAATCACTTCGTTCCACCCACCCTCCTAAGGTGCTTGCAACTCAGTGATACCACTTCTCTCTCTCCTGCCAGCCTAGCCCTCTGTAAAGGGACCATCATATGCTATATCGTATCATCTCCGTCGCCGTCCCAATCTTCAACCTCGTCATCATTCTCCTCATCAATGTCAACACTGTTTATTGTCGTCTCCTTGTATCCATCTTTCTTATTGAAGTCATTGCTGTTGCAGTCCGCAACAAAGATACATACCTGATGCGTGTATGTTCAGGACCCCCACTACATTTGAACTCAATACCATCGTCTCTGGGACCTCAGCATACCCAATCACTCCATACTCTGTCCTCACACCACTCTCCATCCTAACCAATGGTACCTTTAATCCCCAGAGTCTATTTGGAAGATAGTAGACAGTAAGGATGTCGGGTAACCAATTATAGGACGATTTATCCAAGCAAATGACCCTTATGGCCATGGCCATGCAAACCCTCATCCAAAATCAAACAACCACCTCCTCCATCTCCTCTAATGCATACAAGGCTTTCGCTGATCCCAGCACCTGGGACAGTGATCAAAACAAGTTCCACATCTGGTGGACAAAGATAGGTGCATGGGTTGACTACCAACCAAATTCAGATGACCACCAACAAACAGTCATGGTACTTCTCTGCATGAACGGACAGACAGCTGACTTCGCCTGTGTCACTATAGAACAATACCTGGTAAAGGGACTATGGCCTTTATGGAAGATACTCAAAGAGCATATCGAGAAACACTTCTGCATCGATGTACTAAAAGTCGAGGCTTATAAAAAATTAGTGGCACTTTGACAAGGGTCCCTTCCCATAGAGGTGTACATGCAGCAATTCAACTTGTTGCAAATCGACGCGGAAATGGAACTGGGCATCGCTCTCCAGCTGTATAAGGAGAGTATTGATTACAACATCTACCTCCAAGTATGTCTATATTGCCCTGCCATTAAAGAAGACCTTGAGACCTGGGCGGATATGGTAATCAAGGTCGGAAAGCTTTTCCATCATATTCATTTAGAACGAAGCAAGTCGGGCTTTATTCCTTGAAACCAATACTGATCTGAACCCCAATTTATGGCAGTCAGTATTCAGCCCAGTCAAGAGGCACCAATGCAGGACATCTGCACTGTCCAAAATCCACCCTGAACTGACAATCAGGACTACTACAACTGTGGTAAAAAGGGCCACATCTCTCGGAACTGCAAGGAACTGAGAAAGCCCAGACAGCATCCAGCATTTGACCCCATGACTGGAAGAACGACATACCCTCCTTGTCAAAATCACAAGATACTGCTCGCTCCCTCTACAGCCATTCCCTCTGTCGTGGCCGACACCTCCTCTACTCACTCCTGTGCATCATCAGTTCTAAACTGGCAAAACAAAGAAGCGCAAGCTTATTACTTCGACCTTTTTACGACACAAGCCCGGCACCTCACCGCCGAAGGACTTAAGGGAAAAGAGCAAGCTGAATAGATCCGGGGGGTACCTATTTGGCTAAGAACACTAGTTTTCTTTCATCATTACCATTTTCATCTTCTTCTAATCGTTTTTCTTGTTTATCTATCGAAGGGGAGATGGACAGTGAGAAGGATGACATATTCTCATTGAACGATTCAGCAATGCAATCCCTTGATATAGCCTTAGAGGCTGACTGGGTTAGCAAAGCTGACTTTTCTGATAGTTTTCCTTATGGACTTACATCCGAAAGGGCATCTCACTTGAGCATGGCACCAGATAAAAACAGTGTGCTTAATTCCCTTTTAAAAGAACGATCCTCTCGAATTTCTTCCTATAAATCCCCCCAATCTTCTTTTTCACATCAAGAACCTAACACCTCTCAAGGAGGTGAATTCAATATTGATACTGATGTCTACTTCCAGGATAAAAAAGGGAATTGGACATTCCACACCACATCATTGCTCCTCGATTCCAGAGCTGTTCAAACCTTCGTGGACAAACATTGGGTAACAGAAATGGGGATAACAACTCACCTGCTATCCAACCTATTGAACATCACCAATGCTGATGGGTCCTCTTCCAAACACAGAATGATCCATGAGTACATTTCAATAGTTCTTTCTTATAACAGACATGCCGAAGGTGTGGATGCGCTAGTTGCAATCCTAGGATCCCATGAGGTAATCCTAGGATATGATTGGTTTTACTGACATAATCCACTCATTGATTGGGTGGCAAAAACCGTAACCTTCAACAGATGTACCAAACACGGCAAAGCCAACCAAACAAAGCAGTGGGTTCTGGTACGAACCATCGAAGAAGGTCTTGCTGAAAGGGTTCTGAAACAATATCATGAATTCCTTGACATGTTCAGCAAAGAAGAATCCAAATGCATGCCTATATGGAAACCCTAGGATCATGCCATCGATCTCAAACCTGACTTCATACCCAAGAAAGGACAAGTCATTCCACTCTCTGACACCGAAATCAAAGAAGTCTGGAACTTCATCAAAACCGAACAAGAAAAGGGCTATATCTGCCCATCAAAATCACCACAAACTGCACCAGTCTTCTTCATTCCAAAAAAGACTGGAGAAAAAAGACTGGTTATGGACTATCAATATTTAAATGAGGGAACTGTATAGAATTCTTATCCCTTACCACTCATTTCCTCACTCGTAGATCACTTAAAAGGCACCAACAAGTTCATGTATCTCGACCTTAGATAGGGATATAACAATGTCCACATCAAAGAAGGCGATGAATGGAAAGTGGTGTTTGTTACCCTGCTGGGCACCTATGAACCAGTAGTAATGTATTTTGGTATGACTAACTCCCCTCTGACGTTCCAACAGATGATGAACGACATTTTCAACAATATGTATGCTGTCATTATCATTTACCTTGACAACATGTGCATCTTCACATGCAAGAAATCAGATGAAGAACACTTGGAGATAGTCAAGGAAGTTCTCCAGCACCTGTGTGAGAATGACCTTTATGCCAAACCAGAAAAATGTATCTTTAATGCTGATGATGTTGACTTTTTAGGCATGCATGTCTCAAAAGATGGTGTTGCTATGCAAACTAAAAAAGTCAACACCATTCTGAAATGGCTGGCACCAACAAAACTCAAACAACTACAGTCATTCCTTGGCCTATGTAACTATTATCAATGATTTATTCACAGATTCAGCCAAATCACTCGCCCCCTCAACGATCTCACAAAAAAGAATGTCCCTTACACCTAGGGGGTGGCACAACAAAACACATTCAATATGCTCAAAAAACAATTTACAGAGGCACCACTCTTGGCCTACCCAGACTCCTCTTGTCCTATGCACCTCGAAACTGACACAAGTGACATCGCCACTGGAGCAGTGTTATTGATTCAAGGGGAGGATAATCTATGNTCCATGTGCTTTTCTCTCTCACTCTTTTTCCTCTGCTGAACACAACTACCCTGTCTACAACAAGGAGTTGTTGGCTATCATATGCACTCTTGAGGAGTGGCAACACTATTTAATTGGAAAGACTAACTTCGAGATTTGGACAGACCATAAAAATCTCGAATATTGGAAGAAACCACAAACTCTGTCAGGCCAACAGGCTCATTGGCACAAGTTATTACAAGAATTTAATTACACTCTAATCTATAAACCCAGCAACACGAATAGACATGCCAATGCGCTATCCCATTGCCCTGACCATGGCAACGCCATTGATAACTTGAATGAAAATATCACCATCTTTCTCTCTACTGTTTTACACTCATCTAATCTTTCTATGCCCATCTCTCTCACCTCTTCCGACGCTTGCCTGCCCACCAAGGGTTCTTCAGCAGTGGCAGGCTTCGACCTGTATTCTACCAATGATTTTGACATCCCCACCCACAACCAACTCCTTATACCCACCTATGTCAAAATTCAACTCCTCCTTGGTACCTACAGCAGGATTGCCCCCCATTCAGGCCTTGCCTTCAAGCACAAAATTGATGTCATGGCTGGAGTCATTGACACTGATTATAGGGGAGAAATTGGGGTTATCCTGTTTAACCATGCAGACATTCCTTTTCACATCTCTAAACATGATTGTATCGCACAGCTAATTATCGAAACAATAGAAAACCCAACACTAACCGAAGAAAAGACTCTAGATGAGTCAGAGCGAAACAAAAAAGGCTTTGGCTCCACCAGAGTCAAGGCAATGACCTCCACCTCTCTTTATCCTAACTTCAAAATAAAACTAATGAACGAATCCAAACAGTTAGGTGTTAATGCCATTAATGAGTACGAATATTATGCTCAGGACAAAATCTTCTGCTCTTCTAATGGCATAGTTTTCATGCCCCCTTCCCTTCACAATGAACTCATTTCTCTTTTTCATGATTCTCCAACGGCAGGCCATCCAGGCTGAGACCATACCATTAGCGCCATTAAACAATTTTATTAGTGGCCTGGCACAGCCAAAGACATTACTTCATACGTAGAACACTGTCAGGTGTGCTCCCTTACAAAGGGATCATCGAAGCCACTGGCAGGAAAGTTAATTCCACTTCCTATTCCTTCCGACCCTTGGGTCAATATATCTATTGATTTCATCACAGGCTTTCCCACCTCCAAAGGGTACAATGCAATTGGCATTGTAGTCAATCATTTTTCCAAAGAAATCATTTTGTTCCCTTGTACCAAAACCACTTCATCCACCGATCTGGCCCTTTTATTTAGAGATCATGTTTAGTGCACACACGGACTTCCTAACACTATCATCTCAGACAGGGGACCACAATTCGTGTCAGAGTTCACAAAAGAACTCTGCAAAGTCTTGGGGATTCAGCAGAAGTTGTCGACAGCGTATCATCCACAAACAGACAGACAGACCAAATGAATCAACCATGAGGTACTAGCATATCTCAGAGCATACATCACAAAACAACAAGACTCTCGGAGCAATTGGCTCAAAATGGCACAATTCATACACAACTCCTCTTTGACTATGGCCACTGGTGCCACCCCCTTCAAAGTGACACATAATTATCGTCCATGATGAGGAGTTGAACCTTCCTCCTCTACTACCCCTGGGGGGTCACTTGCTTCCTCAATGGCAAAATCACACAACGAAATTGCTGCCATGCTCACTAAATCCAGAGACCAGATGGTACAAAACCAAGAGTCTAAATGTTCCACTACTCCATCGTATGCTATTGGTGACCTGGTTTGGCTATCCACCGACCACCTCACACTCCTGTACCCCACACGTAAATTAACACAAAAATTCATTGGTCCATATCATATTACAGCCATACTCCCTAATGCCATTACTCTTCACCTCTCTTCCTCTGTCTCCATCCATCCCATGGTCAATGTCTCTCACATAAAACCATATAAAGCCCTACTGGCTGACCAGCCCATATTTAAACCAGACGCTATCACGGTCACAGAGGACCATCACGAAGAATACGAGGTTGACTTCATTGCAGCCAGTCAACTCTCAAGAGGCAAACTACAATACCTCATCCATTGGAAAGGATGGGATGAGGTGGATCACACCTGGGAACCAGCCAATAATTTGAAACATGCACAAGACACTATCAATGACTTTCATTGTCTCCACCCTTCTACTCCACATCCCATCTAGGGTATCTCTGACATGCAATTCCTCTCACTGTTCTCTCCTTTTGGGCTCTCCTATACCGAATTTGCAGACTCAAGGCTAGACCTTGAATCTGGCGAATGGGGGTTAGTGTTATAGTTCAGGCACGTGTACACCCTATTTTTCACTTTACCTTTCACTCATATTCATGCATCACTGAGCACCATTTACTTAGTCAATTTCTCATTCCAAAGTAATGTGACCAGGTGCACATGACCGTGGGAACCTTCACGTGACATGAGGCTAGTCCTATGACATCACTGATGATATCATACCTCATGTCCCTTATCTTCTTCTCATGATTACTTCTGTTTGCTTCCTTTCTTCTCGAACATTCCATCACATTCCATGTTCTCTACTTGCCCTAAACTAATTCGAACTCAGAGACCTGCCCTAAGGTACTCAGTCATCATATATAAACCCTTCCTGTAATTCCCTCATACCTTAATCTTAATCACTTTGTTCCACCCACCTCATCTGGTGCCTGCAACTCAGTGCTTACTGCTCCTCTCCTCCTCACCAGCCTAGTCCTCTGTAAAGGGACCGTCTTATGCTCTATCACCTCGTTGCTGTCACCATCCCAATTTTCTAACTTGTCCTCATCATCCTCGTCGATGTCAACACCATCACTCACTGTCTCCTCATCTCCGTGTTCCTTATAGAGCAGGTTCTCATTGCAGCCCGCAACACACCAGGCCATTGATTGTGTCAAGGACATCCTGTACATTGGGCATCCTTACTGACCACTATCTTCCAAGTGATCTCTGGGGATGGTCTTCTTACAGGTATCATTTGTTTGGATGAAGTTGAATTCAGGTTCATAGCACAGAGGGGACTGCTGTTCCTAGGTCCCAAGGATTGTGATTGGCACAGAGATACTTTTCATTTTGTACGTGCACTCAACAGGTGCAGATTTTCTTTCGTTGAAGGAATAGTCTGTTGGTTCCTTCTGGTTCAGGTGTAAAGTCGTTGGGGTTGACAGATGGAGCAGGGGATGGCATACGCAGTCTCTATACATTGAGACAGTAAAAGGTGAGGGCAGCGGCTTCTCTCTGGATTTCAATATGCTCCAGCCACTTAGTATGACTCATAAAAAGTAAAGGGGAATGTAGTGGTTCAGCTTCAGGGTAGTCCTATTCAAGTGAAACTGTATTGCTCTATGGTTGGCTCTAACAGATAGACAGCGATGAGGAGTCAGCAATGGACAAGGTCAGTGAGGATGTCGACAATGAGGATGAGGTGCGCGATGGGTAGGTAAATGGTGGCGAGTCTTAGCATAGACGAGCCCCTTTGCAGAGGGTGAGGCTGGCAAAGAAGAGGAGAGCAGTAGACAAGAGCAAAGGGCCCCCTCAATACCATTCCTTTTTAGATGTCTTCAGTAAAAATGAATTGCAACAGATGCCAGTGTGCAAACCATGGGATTATGCAATTGATCTCAAGGATGACTTTGTTCCAAAAAAGGGTCATGTCATTCCTTTATCTGAGGCCAAAATCGAAGAAGTCAGGAACTTCATCAAATCCAAACAAGAAAAGGGGTATATTCACCCCTCTAAATCCCCTCAAATGGCACCCATCTTCTTTATTCCAAAAAAGACAGGCAAGAAATGACTCATCATGAACTATCATTATTTAAATGAAGGAACAGTAAAGAATTCCTATCCTCTTCCTCTTATCTCTTCTTTGGTGGACTGCCTGAAGGGCACTGACAAGTTCACCTGCCTCAATCTTCAATGGGGCTACAATAATGTTTGCATTAAAGAATGTGACAAATGGAAGGCAGCCTTTGTCATACCATTGGGCACCTATGAACCAGTGGTTATGTATTTTGGCATGACTAACTCTCCACCTACCTTTCAGCAAATGATGAACAACATTTTCAATGACATGTACACTGTTGTCATTGTCTATCTTGACAATATGTGCATCTTCACCAAGCAAAAATTTGATGAAGAGCATTCTGAAATTGTAAAGGAAGTATTAATGCATTTATGTGAAAATGATTTATATGCTAAACCTGAAAAATGCATATTTAATGCTGATGATGTAGATTTCTTGGGCATGCACATCTCTAAAGATGGTGTCACTATACAAACCAAGAAAGTGGATGCCATTCTGGAATGGCCAGCACCAACAAAACTCAAGCAATTACAATCTTTCCTTGGACTCTGTAACTATTATTGATATTTTGTCAATGGCTTTGGCTAAATCACACACCCCCTTAATGACCTTATGAAAAAAGATGTTGCTTATACCTGGGGTGAAGCTCAGCAAACCACCTTCGATACCCTTAAGAAATGTTTTATGGAAGCCCCTCTCTTAGCTTATGCATTTGGAAACCAATGCCAGTGACATCACAACTGTTATGGACTGCAACAGCGACGACTTCAACAAGGAAGATGGATACAAGGAGATGGCAGTGGATAGTGTCGACGTCAATAAGGATGACGATGATGAGGTCAAAGACTGGTATGGTGATGGAGATGAGACAATAGAGCATAAAATGGCCCCTTTGCAGAGGGCTAGGCTGGCAGGGAAGAGAGGAGTGGTACCACTGAGTTGCAGACATCTTAAGAGGTGGGTGGGACGAAGTGAATAGGACTAAGGTATGAAGGAATTACAGGACAGGTTTATATACTATGACTGAGTACCTTAGGGCAGGTGTCTGAGTCTGAATTAGTTAAGGGCAGGTAGAGAACATGGAATGTCATGGAAGATTTGAGAAGAAAAGAAGTAAATGAAGGTGAATGTGAGAAAGAGATAATGAACATGAGGTATGACATCATCTATGATGTCATAAGGCTGGCCTCAAGTCATGTGAGAGTTCCCACAGTCACGTGCACTTGGTCACGTGACTTTGGAAAGAGAAATTGACTAAGTAAATGGTGCTCAGTGATGCATGCATATGAGTGAAAGATAAAGTGAAAAATAGGGTGTATATGTGCCTGAACTATAATACTACCCCCCATTCACCAGATTCAAGGTCTATCCTTAAGTCTGCGAATTCGGTATAGGAGGGCCCGAAAGGAGAGAACAGGGAGAGGAATTGTGTGTTGGAAATACCCTGAATGGGGTGGGGAGCAGAAGGATGAAGATGGTGTAAGTTGTTGATAGCATCTTGCGCATGTTTTAAATTAGAGGCTGGTTCCCAGGTGCAATCCACCTCATCCCATCCTTTCCAATGGATGAGGTACTGTAGTTTTCCTCTCAAAAGGTGACTGGCTGCGATAAAGTCAACCTCATATTCTTCATGATGGTCCTCTGTGACTGTGATTGCATCTGGTTTAAATACAGGTTGACCGACCAGTGGTGCTTTATAGGGTTTTATGTGAGAGACATTGACCGTTGGGTGGATGGAGATGGAGGAGGGAAGGTAGAGAGTGACTGCATTAGGGAGTATGGCTGTGATACGATATGGACTGATGAATTTCTGTGTTAATTTATGCACAGGGTATGGGAGTGTGAGGTGGTCAGTGGATAACCAGACCAGGTCACTGATAGCATATAATGGAGTGAGAGAACATTTAGACTCTTGGTTTTGTACTATCCGGTCTCTGGATTTAGCAAGCGTGGCAGCAATTTTGTTGTGTGATTTCACCATTGAGGAAGCTAGTGACCCTCCAGGGGTGGTAGAGGAGGAAGGTTCAACTCCTCATTGTGGGTGATAATTACAAGTTACTTCAAAGGGGGTGGCACCAGTGGCCATAGTCAAAGAGGAGTTGTGTATGAATTGTGCCATTTTGAGCCAATTGCTCCAAGAGTCTTGTCGTTTTGCAATGTATGCTCTGAGATATACTAGTACCTCACAGTTGATTCGTTCGGTCTGTCTGTCCATTTGTGGATGATACACTGTTGACAATTTCTGCTAAATCCCCAAGATTTTGCAGAGTTCTTTTGTAAACTCCAACACGAATTGTGGTCCTCTGTCTGAGACAATAGTGTTAGGAAGTCCATGCGTGCACCAAATGTGATCTCTAAATAAAAGTGCCAAATCGGTGGAAGAAGTGGTTTTTGTACAAGGGAATAAAACAATTTCTTTCAAAAAGTGATCAACTATGACACCAATGGCATCATACCCCTTAGAGGTGGGGAAACCAGTGATGAAATCAATAGATATGTCAACCCAAGGGCCAGAAGGAATTGGAAGCAGAAGTAATTTTCCTGCTGGTGGCTTTGACAAACCCTTCGTGAGGGAGCACACCTGGCAGTGTTCTACGTAGGAAGCAATGTCTTTGGCTGCACTGGGCCAGCAATAAATTTGTTTAATGGCACTAATGGTACGGTCACAACCTGGGTGGCCTGCCATAGGAGAATCATGGAAGAGAGAAATGAGTTTGTTACGAAGAGAGGGTGGCACAAAAACTATGCCATTTGAAGATCAGAAAAGTTTGTCCAAAGCATAGTATTCATATTCATTGATGGCATCAACACCTAATTGTTCAGATTCGTTCATTAGTTTTGTTTCAAAATTAGGATAGAGGGAAGTAGAGGCTATTGCTTTGACTCCAGTTGATCCAAAACCTTTTTCGTTTCATTCTGACTCGTCTAGAGTTGTTTCTTCAGTTAGTGTTGGGTTTTCTATTTTTTCAATAATTAGCTGCATGATGTGATTGTGTTTAGAGATGTGAAAAGGAATGTTTGCATGGTTAAACAGGATAACCCCAATTTCTCCCCTATAATTGGTGTCAATGACTCCTGCCATGATGTCAATTTTATGTTTGAAGGTGAGGCCTGAACGGGGGGCAATCCTGCCATAGGTACCAAGGGGGAGGTGGATTTTGACATGGGTGGGTATGAGTAGTTGGTTGTGGGTGGGAATGTCAAAATTGGAAGTAGAGTACAGGTTGAAACCTGCCATGGTGGTAGAACCCTTGGTGAGGAGGTGAGCGTCGGGTGATGTGAGAGATATAGGGATAGAGAGATTAGAGAAGCGGAGTACTGCAGAGGGGAAGACAGTGATATTTTCATTTAAATTATCAATGGCATCTCCATGATCGGGGCGGCGAGATAATGTGTCAGCACGTCCATTCATGTTGCCGGGTTTGTAGATCAAGGTATAATTAAATTCTTGGAGTAGTTTGTGCCAGTGAGCTTGTTGGCCTAACAGTGTTTGTGGTTTTTTCCAATATTTGAGATTTTTGTAGTCTGTCCAAATCTCGAAATCAGCTTTTCTGACGAGATAGTGTCACCACTCCTCAAGAGCACATATAATAGCTAGCAACTCCTTGTCGTAGACAGGGTAGTTGCATTCAGCAGATGAGAATGAATGAGAAAGAAAAGCACAAGGGCGCCATAGATTATCCTCCCCTTGAACTGATAATACTGCACCAGTGGCAATATCGCTGGCATCCATTTCTAAACGCATGGGGCACACTGAGTCAGGATAAGCCAGTAAAGGAGCTTCCGTAAAATGTTTTTTGAGTGTATCAAATGCATTTTGTTGCACAACCCCCCATGTATAGGGTATGTTCTTTTTGGTTAGGTCATTGAGGGGTCGTGCAATTTGTCTGAATCCTTGTATAAAATGGCAATAGTAATTGCATAAACCCAAGAACGATTGGAGCTGCTTGAGCTTTGTTGGTGCCAGCCATTCCAGAATGGCATTGACCTTCTTGGTTTGCATGGCAATGCCATCTTTTGAAACATGCATGCCTAAGAAGTCAACATTGTTAGCATTAAAAACACATTTTTCTGGTTTGGCATAGAGGTCATTCTCGCACAAGCACTGGAGAACTTCCTTAACAATTTCTGAGTGTTCTTCGTCTGTTTTCTTGTGAGTGAAGATACACATATCATTGAGATAAACAATGATGATGGCATACATGTTGTTGAAGATATTGTTCATCATTTGTTGAAAGGTCAGAGGGGAATTTGTCATGCCGAAATACATTACCACTGGTTCATAGGCGCCTAAAGGCATTACAAACACCGCTTTCCATTCATCCCCTTCTTTGATGCAGACATTGTTGTATCCCCATCATAGGTCAAGATATGTGAATTTATCAGTGCCTTTTAGTTGATCTACTAAGGAAGAAATGAGTGGCAGAGGGTAGGAGTTTGTTACCGTTCCCTCATTTAGATACTGGTAATCCATGACCAATCATTTCTCGCTGGTCTTTTTTGGAATAAAGAATACTGGTGCTGTTTGTGGTGATTTTGATGGGTGGATATAGCCCTTTTCTTGTTCGGTTTTGATGAAGTTTCAAACTTCTTCAATTTCGATGTCAGAGAGTGGAATGACTTGTCCTTTCTTTGGGATGAAGTCAGGTTTGAGGTCGATAGCATGGTCCCAAGGTTTTCATATGGGCATGTGTTTGGATTCTTCTTTACTGAATATGTTGAGGAATTCATGGTATTGCTTGGGGACCTTTTCCACAAGTCCTTCTTCAATATTTCATACCGAGATCCACTACTTTGTTTGATTGGCTTTGCAGTGCTTGGTACATCTGTTGAAGGTTACCATTTTTGATACCCAGTCAATGAGTGGATTATGTCTGTAAAACCAATCATACCCTAGGATCACCTCGTGAGATCCTAAGGTTGTGACTAGTGCATCTACACCTTCAGCATGTCTGTCATAAGAAAGAATAATAGAGACATACTTGTAGATCATTCCATGTTTGGAAGAGGACCCATCTGCATTCGTGATGTTCATTGGGTTGGATAAAGGGTAAGTTGTGATCCCCATTTCTGTTACCCAATGTTTGTCCACAAAGGTTTGAATGGCTCCAGAGTTGAGGAGTGATGAAGTGGTACAAAACGTCCAGTTTCCCTTTTTATCCTGAAAGTAGATGTCAGTGTTAATATCACATTCGCCTCCTTGAGAGGCATCAGGCTCCTGATGTGAAAATGATGCTTGGGGGGATTTATATGAAGAAATTCAAGATGAGCATTCTTTCAACAGGGAATTAAGTGCACTATTATTTTCCAGTGCCACACTCAAGTGAGACACCCTTTTGGAAGTAAGTCCATAAGGAAAACTATCATAAGAATCAACTTGACCCATCTGGTCAGCTTCAAAAGCTATATCAAAGGATGTAGTAGTGGATTTATTCAATGATGTTTTGTCAGTTCCTTCAGCCTGAGAGACTATATCATGGAACTCTGACTCTCCTTCGACTTTGAGACAAGAAAAATGATTTGGAGAAGAAATGGAAAAAGGAATTTTGGAAACAAAATTGTTGTCCTTAGCCGAGTAGGTACCCCCTGGATCTACTTGGCTGGCTCTTTTCCCTTCAGTCCTTCGGCAGCTAGGTGCTAGGCTCTTGTTGTAAAGAGGTTGAAGTAATAGGCTTGCACTTCTTCATTTTGCCAGTCTGGGGTTGATGAGGCGCAAGAGTGAGAGGATGAGGAGGAGGTGTCAGCCACGACAGAGGCAATGGCCATTGTGGGAGCGAGTGGAATTTCACGATTCAAATGAGGCGGATAAGTGGTTCTTCCGGTCATAGGGTCAAATGCTGGATGCTGTCTTGGTTTTCTCAGTTCTTTGCAGTTCCAAGAAATATGGCCCTTTTTACCACAGTTGTAGCAATCGCGATTGTCAATTCATGGTGGGTTTTGGACAGCGCAAATATCTTGCATTGGGGCCCCCTGACCCAGTTGAGTACTGACCGCTGTAAATTGTGGTTTGGATCAATACTGATTACGAGGGATGAAGCCTGACTTGCTTCATTCAAGTCAAATTTTGTGGAACATCTTTCCGATCTTGATGGCAGTATCTTCCCATGTTTCGAGATCTTCTTTTATGGCTGGGCGTTGTAGACAGACCTGAAGGTAGACATTGTAATCGATACTTTCCTTATAAAGTTGGAGGGTGATTCCGGGCTCCATCTTGGCATCGATTTGCAACAGGTTAAACTGTTGCATATACACCTCTAAGGGGAGGGACCCTTGTCTTAGTGCAACAAGTTTTTTGTACACTTCTACTTTCAGCACATCAATTTGAAAATGTTTTTCAATGTGCTCTTTGAGAATCTTCCACATCAGCCATAGACCTTTGACCAGATATTGTTCTATCGTTACTCGAGAGAAATCGGCAGCTCTTTCATTCATTTGGAGAAGAACTGCTACTATTCTTTGGTGGTCGTCGAGGTTTGGTTGGCAGTCTACCCATGCACCTATCTTAGTCCACCAAATGTGGAACTTATTATGATCACCATCCTAGGTACCAGGATCAGCAAAAGCCTTATATGCATTGGAGGAGGCAGTGGAGGTGGTTGTTTGATTTTGAATGAGAGTTTGTATGGCCATGGCCATGAGGGTCATTTGTTTCAATAAGTCATCCCATAGCTGATTACCAGACATCCTTACTGTCTGTTATCTTCCAAATGAACTCTGGGGATTTACTGATAATGGGCAGGTTTGACTATTTGGGAATGGGGACAGAGAACACAACAGTCTTCTGGGAATTCTTCAATGGGATGGATGTACTTGGGGTGTTGAGCCTTTTTTACTCAAGGGATTCTTTTCCTTCATAGGTATAGTCTGTTTGTACCTTTGGGTTCGGGTGTATGGTCATTTGGGTCGATGGAAGGGGCTGGTGACAGTTCACATGTGGGTGTCAGGGTACAGTCTCGAACATTGAGACAGTAAAATGCTAAAGTGGTGGCCTCTCTTTGGACTTTGATATGTTTGAGCCACTTAGTATGTGTCATAAAAGAAGAAGGGGGAACGCAGCGTGGTCCGGCTTCTGATAGTCCTATTCAAGTGTTATGGACTGCAACAGCAATGACTTTGACAAGGAAGATGGATACAAGGAGATGGCGGTGGACAGTATTAATGTCAATGAGGATGATGATGATGAGGTTGAAGACTGGTATGGTGATGGAGATGAGATGATAGAGCATAAAATGGCCCCTTTGCAGAGGGCTAGGCTGGCAGGGAAGAGAGGAGTGGTACCACTGAGTTGCAGGCACCTTAAGAGGTGGGTGGAACGAAGTGAATAGGACTAAGGTATGAAGGAATTACAGGACAGGTTTATATACTATGACTGAGTACCTTAGGGCAGGTGTCTGAGTCTGAATTAGTTAAGGGCAGGTAGAGAACATGTTACAGACTGCAATGGTGATGAGTTCAATGAGGAAGACAGAGACGAGAAGACATCAAAAAGTGGTGTCAACGTTGACAAGGAGAATGAGGATGAGATTGAAGATAGGCATGGTGACAGAGATGATACGATATAACATACAGTGGCCCCTTTACAGAGGGCTAAGCTGGCAGAGGAGAGAGGAGTGGTATCACTGAGTTGCAGGCACCTTTGGAGGGTGGGTGGAACAAAGTGAATAGGACTAAGGTACGAAGGAATTACAGGAGAGGTTTATATATGATGACTGAGTACCTTAGGGCAGGCTTCTGAGTCTGAATTAGTTTAGGGCAAGTATGGAACATGGAACATTATGGAATGTTCAAGAAGAAAAGAAGCGAATGGAGATGAACATGAGAGAGAGATAATGAACATGAGGTATGACATCATCTATGATGTCATAAGGCTAGCCTCAAGTCATGTGAGAGTTCCCGCGGTCACATGCACTTGGTCACGTGACTTTGGAAAGAGAAATCGACTAAGTAAATGGTGCTCAGTGATACATACATATGAGTGAAAGATAAAGTGAAAAATAGGGTGTATGCATGCCTGAACTATAACACTACCCCCCATTCGCCAGATTTGAGGTCCAACTGCGAGTCTGCGAATTCGGTATAGGAGGGGCCAAAGGGAGAGAACAGGGATAGGAATTGTGTGTCGGAGATACCCCAAATAGGGCATGGGGCTGAGGGATGAGAACGATGAAAGTCTGTGATAGCATCCTGTGTGTGTTGTAAATTATCGGCCAGTTCCCAGGTGCGATCCACCTCATCCCATCCTTTCCAATGGATGAGGTATTGTAACTTTCCTCGAGAGAGTCTGCTGGCTATGATAATGTCTACCTTGTATTCTTCGTGTCAGTCCTCTGTGACCATGATGGTGTCGGGTTTAAATACAGGCTGACCAGTCAGCAGTGTTTTATAGGGCTTTACTCGGGAAACGTTAACCGTAGGGTGAATGGAGACAGAAGAAGGAAGGTGAAGTGTGACGGCATTAGGGAGTATGGCTGTGATACGATATGGACCGATGAACTTTTGAGTTAATTTATGTGTGGGGTATGGGAGTGTGAGGTGGTCGGTGGATAACCAGACCAGGTCACCGACGGAGTAAATAGGAGCAGTGGAGCATTTGGTTTCGTGATTTTGGACCATCCGATCCCTGGATTTAGCGAGTGTGGTAGCAATTTTGTCATGCGATTTTGCCATAGATAAAGTGAAGGACCCCCCAGGGGTAGTAGAGGCAGAGGGTTCAATCCTGTGTCGTGGATCATAGTTGCAAGTTACTTCGAAAGGGGTTGCATCCATGGCAGTAGTTAGGGAAGAGTTATGCACGAATTGCACCATTTTGAGCCAATCGCTCCAAGAGTCTTGTCATTTTGTGACATATGC
The DNA here is from genome assembly GCA_003316335.1 of Hemileccinum impolitum. Classification (NCBI taxonomy): domain Eukaryota; kingdom Fungi; phylum Basidiomycota; class Agaricomycetes; order Boletales; family Boletaceae; genus Hemileccinum; species Hemileccinum impolitum. The sequence goes on along the minus strand of QFEQ01000083.1, from coordinate 26,699 downwards.
TCTGAGATATGCCAGTACCTCGCGGTTGATTTGTTCTGTTTGTCCATCAGTCTGTGGGTGATACACAGTTGATAACTTCTGTTGAATCCCCAAGACTTTACAGAGTTCTTTTGTGAACTCCAACACGAATTGCAGTCCCCTGTCTGAGACAATAGTGTTAGGAAGTCTGTGCATGCACCATATGTGATCTCTAAATAAAAGTGCCAAGTCAGCAGAAGAAGTGGTTTTAGTGCAAGGAAACAAAACGATTTCTTTTGAAAAATGATCGACTACAACACCAATGGCATTGTATCCCTTAGAGGTGGGAAAACTGGTTATGAAATCAATAGATATGTCAACCTAAGGGCTGGAAGGAATTGGAAGCAGAAGTAATTTTCCTGCCGGTGGCTTTGACAAACCCTTCGTGAGGGAGCACACCTGACAGTGTTCTATGTAGACAGCAATGTCTTTGGCTACACCAGGCCACCAATAAAACTGTTTGATAGTGCTAATGGTTCGGTCACGACTGTTATAGGCATCCGGGACAGAAGACTAGAACATGGCACAATCCTGACTCTTGGCAGGAAGGCCGATGCCTATACTGAGGTTGCGATGGTTGTGAGGTATGAGAGGCGTCGTCAATGCCTGAGGAACTCAGCGGAGGGGCGATCATGCAATGATAAGAGCGGAGCCACTTATATGTAGATGGGCTAGTGCCTTTAGAATGAAGGGTGATCCCCCAAAGACCACAATGAAAGGATAGGGATCCTCCATCGTAGTCCCTAGGGCTTATATAGAGACTACGGTAGTGACAGTGACTACGTTACGAGTGACTAGGGTAGAGGGTACTACCTAAAGGGTGTAGTCCATGCGGATAACATGCAGTGTGGTAGAAAGCATGGCTACGGCAAGGCAAAGTGGAGATTAACTAGGGGTGAGGTGTACACGTGCATGGGAATGGAATGGAAGAGAAGGTGTACGCTGAACCTTATCGTAGATCAGATTGTGGCAGAGATCTAGATCATCCCAATCAATGGAGATAACCGTGGGAAGATCCAATCGGGGACAAGGGTAAGGATAGGGGCAGAGTCTAGCGTGTGCCCATATCCGCTAAGGTAAACGATACAATAATAAAGTGTTAGTCCGGTAACTGATAGAGATAGTGATGTACGAGCCAGTACTGTAACAATGACCTGGATGGCCTGCCATAGGGGAATCATGAAAGAGAGAAATAAGTTCGTTATGAAGAGAAGGTGGCATAAAAACTGTGCTGTTCGAAGATCAGAAAAGTTTGTCCAGAGCATAGTATTCGTATTCGTTGATGGTGTCAACGCCTAATTGTTCTGATTCAATCATTAGTTTTGTTTCAAAATTAGGATAAAGAGAAGTGGAGGTCATTGCTTTGACTCCCATAGAGCCAAAACCTTTTTCGTTTCTTTCTGACTCATCTAGAGCTGTTTTTTTAGTGAGTATTAGATTTTCTATTTTTTTGATAATTAGTTGTGCGATGCGATCATGTTTAGAAATATGAAAAGGAAGATCTGCATGATTGAATAGGATTACCTCGATTTCTCCCCTATAATCAGTATCAATGACTCTGGCCATGACATTGATTTTGTGCTTGAAGGCAAGGCCTGATTGAGGGGCAATCCTACTGTAGGTACCAAGAGGAAGTTGGATTTTGACATGGGTGGGGATCAACAACTGATTGTGAGCAGGGATGTCAAAATTGGAAGTAGAGTACAGGTCAAAACCTGCCATGGTGGAGGAACCCTTGGTGGGTAGTTGAGCATCTGAGGAGGTAAGGGAGACAGGGATAGATAAAGTAGAGGAATTGAGAATGGTTGAAGGAAAAACTGTAATATTTTCATTGAGGTTATCGATAGAGTCACCGTGGTCCAGGCGACAAGAGAGAGCATCAGCACGTCCATTCATGTTGCCGGGTTTATAGATTAGTGTGTAGTTGAATTCTTGAAGAAGCTCATGCCAGCGAGCTTGTCGGCCAGAAAGTGTTTGAGGTTTTTTCCAGTATTCGAGATTTTTGTGATCTGTCCAGATCTTGAAGTCAGTTTTTCCAATAAGATAATGTCACCACTCTTCAAGAGCGTGAATGATACCAAGCAACTCCTTGTCGTAGACCGGGTAGTTGCGTTCCATGGTGGAAAAGGAATGAGAAAGAAAAGCACAAGGGTGCCACATGTTGTCCTCCCCTTGAACTGATAGCACTGCTCTGGTTGCTACATTGCTTGCATTGGTTTTGAGGCGCATGGGACAAAAAGAGTCGGAATAGGCCAATAAAGGCGCTTCCATAAATTGTTTTTTGAGCATGTCAAACACATTTTGTTGGGCTGCCTCCTAGACATAAGGAGCATTTTTCTTGGTAAGGTTGTTCAGGGTGTGGGTGATTTGACCGAAACCTTGAATGAAGCGGCGGTAATAATTACAAAGGCCCAAAAATAATTGTAGTTGTTTGAGTTTTGTAGGTGCTAGCCATTCCAGAATGGCATTGACTTTCTTGGTTTGCATAGAGATGCTGTCTTTGGAGACGTGCATGCCTAGGAAGTCGACATCATCAGTGTTAAAAACACATTTCTCTGGTTTGGCATAGAGATCGTTCTTGCGCAAGTGCAGTAGAACTTCTTTGATGATCTCCAAATGCTCGTCATCCAACTTTTTACAAGTAAAGATACACATATCGTCCAGGTAGACGATGACAACGGTGTACATGTCATTGAAGATGTCATTCATCATCTGTTGGAAAGTTGGAGGTGAGTTAGTCATGCCAAAATACATTATGACTGGTTCGTAGGCACCTAAAGG
>QFEQ01000083.1:12994-23824 GCA_003316335.1 Hemileccinum impolitum | reverse complement strand
TTTTAATCAATCTACAAGGGACAAAATTAGCAGTAATGGATAAGAATTTTTTATGGTTCCATTGTTTAAATATCAGTAATCCATAACCAGCTGTTTTTTGCTGGTTTTCTTGGGTATGAAGAATACTGGAGCCGTTTGTGGTGATTTTGATGGGTGAATATATCCCTTTTCTTGTTCGGTTTTTATGAAGTTCCTGACTTCATCGATTTCAGTATCAGTGAGTGGGATAACCCGTCCTTTTTGTGGTACAAAGTCAGGTTTGAGGTCAATGGTGTGGTCCCAAGGTTTTTGGACTGGCATCTGTTTGAATTCCTCTTTGCTAAATATGTTGAGAAATTTGTGATATTGTTTTGGTACTTTTTTGGCAAGACCTTCTTCGATGGTTCGGACTGGAACCCACTGCTTAGCTTGGTTGGCTTTGCAGTGCTTGGTGCATCTGTTAAAAATCACAGTTTTTGCCACCCAATCGATGAGTGGGTTGTGGCAATAGAACCAATCATATCCTAGGATCACTTCATGTGACCCCAGGGTCGCGACCAGTGCATCCACACCTTCTGCATGTCCATTATAAGAAAGAACGATTGAAACATACTTGTGGATCATTTCATGCTTTGAGGAAGATCCATCTGCATTCATTACGTTCATGGGGTTTGAGAGAGGATAAGTTGTAATACCCATTTCCGTTACCCAGTGCTTGTTGATGAATGTTTGTACTGCTCTGGAGTCGAGGAGCGACAATGTGGTGCGGAATGTCCATTCTCCTTTTTTATCTTTAAAATAAATGTCAGTATTGATGTCGAACTTGCCTCCTTGAGAGGCGTCTGGTTCTTGGTGTGAGAATGAGGATTGGGGGGATTTATAGGAAGAAATATGAGATGAATGTTCATTCAAGAGGGAATGAAGTGCACTATTATGTTCCAGTGCCACACTCAATTGAGATGCCCTTTTGGAAGTAAGTCTGTATACAAAATTGTTCAAAGAGGTTTCCGCCTCAACTATCTCTTTGTCCATCTCCCCTTCAATAGGTAAAACAGAAAAACGATTAGAAGGAAAAGGAATTGATGAAAGAAAACTATTGTTCTTAGCTGAATAGGTACCCCCTGGATCTATTTGGCTCGCTCTTTTCCCTTAAGTCCTTCGGCAACAAGGTGCCGTGCTTGTGTTGTAAACAGATCAAAGTAGTAAGCCTGGGCTTCTTCATTCTGCCAGGCTGGTATAGAGGAAGAGGAAGTAGAGGGTTCAGCTGCGACAGAGGCAATGGCTGTAGTGGGTGTGAGCGGTATCTTGCAGGTCTGACGAGGTTGTGGGTAGAACGTCCTTCCTGTCATTAGATTGAAGGTGGGGCGTGCCCTGGGCTTTCTCAGTTCTTTGCAGTTCCGAGAGATGTGGCCTTTCTTGCCACAGTTATAGCAGTCATGATTGTCCACACGGGGAGGTGCTTGAATTGCGCAGATATTCTGCATTGGCACATCTTGACTGGGTTGTGTTCCGACCACAGTGAATTGTGGTTCAGAGTGGTACTGATTCCGAGGAATGAAGCTATTCTTGCTTTGTTCGAGATGTATTTTGTGGAACATCTTCCCGATCTCGATGGTAGTATCTTCCCAAGTTTTGAGATCTTCTTTGATGGCAGGACAGCGAAGGCAGACTTGGAGGTAGATGTTGTAGTTGAAGCTCTCCTTGTAGAGTTGGAGAGTGATTCCAGGCTCCATCTCAGCATTGATCTGCAACAGGTTGAATTGTTGTGTATACACCTCTATGGGGAGGGACCCTTGTCTTAGCGCAATTAATTTTTTATATGCTTCTACCTTTAGCACATCGATGTGGAAGTGCTTCTCAATGTGCTCCTTAAGTACCTTCCATGTCGGCCAGAGACCTTTGACTAGGTACTGCTCAATGGTGATGCAAGCAAAGTCTGCAGCTCTCCTGTCCATCCGGAGGAGGACTGCTACTGTCCTTTGGTGATCGTCGAGATTTGGTTGACAATCTACCCATGCACCAATTTTGGTCCACCAAATGTGGAACTTGTTTCGATCACCGTCCCAGGTGCCAGGATCAGAGAAGGCTTTATAGGCATTCGAGGAAGTGGAGGTAGTCGTTTGATTCTGGACAAGGGTTTGTATGGCTACGGCCATGAGGGTCATTTGTTTTAATAAGTCATCCCAGAGCTGGTTACTGGACATCCTTACTATCCATTATCTTCCAAATGAACTCTGGGGATCTATTGGTATTGAGCTGGTTTGTGTTATAGTTTGGGCATGTGTATGCCCTATTTTTCACTTTACTCTTCACTCATATGCTTGCATCACTGAGCACTGTTTACTTAGTCGATTTCACGTTCCAAAGTCACATGACCAGGTGCACGTGACCACGGGAACTTTCACGTGACTCGAGGCTAGACTTATGATGTCATCAATGACATCATACCTCGTGTTCCCTTATCTTTTCACACGCTCATCTCCGTCATTCTTCTTTTGTTCCAGAACATTCTTCGCCCTCTTATCTTTACCTACCCTAAAGCTAATTTGGACTCAGACACCTGCCCTAAGGTAGTCGCTCACCATATATAAACCTTCCCTGTAATTCCCTCCTACCTTAGTCCTATTCACTTCGTTCCACCCACCTCATCTGGTGCCTGCAACTCAGTGGTACTACTCCTCTTTCTCTCTGCCAGCCTAGCCCTCTGCAAAGGGGCCGTTTTATGCTCTACCGTATTGTCTTGGTCGCCATCCCTATTTTCAACCTCATCCTCGTGATCCTCGTCGACGTCGACACCGTTGCTCGTCATCTCCTCATATCAGTTTTCCTGGTTGAACGCATCACAGTTGCAGTCCCACAACAGTTTGACTAATTGGGAGCAGGGGCGGAGAACGTGGCGATCTTTGGGATCTTCTTCGATGGGACGTATGTATTTGGGGTGTTGAGCTTTCTTTACTTGAGGTATTCTCTTCCTTTGAAGGTAGAGACCGTTAGTACCTTTGGGTTCTGGTGTATGGTTGTTGGGATTGATGGAGGGAACGGGAGATGGTTCTTGTGTGGGTGTCGGGGTATGGTCTCTAATGTTGAGACAGTAAAATGCTAGAGCAGTGGCCTCTCTCTGAACTTCGATGCATTCGAGCCACTTAGTACATGTCATAAAAAGAGAAGGGGGAACGCAGCATGGTCTGGCTTCTGGTAGTTCTATTCAAGTGTTACGGACTACAACAGTGACAAGTTCAATGAGGAAGACAGAGACAAGAAGATGTCAAGAAGTGGTGTCGATGTTGACGAGGAGAATGAGGACGAGATCAAAGATAGCCACAGTGACAGAGATGATACGATATAACATACAGTGGCCTCTTTACAGAGGGCTAAGCTGGCAGAGGAGAGAGGAGTGGTATCACTGAGTTGCAGGCACCTTTGGAGGGTGGGTGGAACAAAGTGAATAGGACTAAGGTACGAAGGAATTACAGGAGAGGTTTATATATGATGACTGAGTACCTTAGGGCAGGCTTCTGAGTCTGAATTAGTTAAGGGCAAGTATAAAACATGGAATGTTATGGAATGTTCAAGAAGAAAAGAAGTGAACAGAGATGAACATGAGAGAGAGATAATGAACATGAGGTATGGCATCATAGATGATGTCATAAGGCTAGCCTCAAGTCATGTGAGAGTTCCTGCGGTCACGTGCACTTGGTCACATGACTTTGGAAAGAGAAATCAACTAAGTAAACAGTGCTCAGTGATGCATGCATATGAGCAAAAGATAAAGTGAAAAATAGGGCGTATATGTGCCCAAACTATAACAACAACCAGCACTGTTCTTTCAGTACAGGGCACCAATAATCTCTGGTGCTCTTGTGCCTTCCTTTCCCATTCTCTTTCCCCTACTAAATGAAATTACCCTGTTTATAATAAGGAACTCTTGGCTATTATTTGTGCTCTTGAGGAGTGGTGCCATTATTTAATCAGTCTGTCTACCTTTGAAATCTGGACTGACCATAAAAACCACAAATATTGGAAAAAGCTACAGACACTTTTGGGTCAACAAGCCTGCTGGCACAAACTGCTACAGGAGTTTTCTTACATCCTAATTTATAAACCTGGCAATATGAATGGATGTGCTAATATGCTTTCTTATCGACCAAACCATAATAATACCATTAATAACTTAAATAAAAACATTGTTGTATTCCCTCCATCTTCTATCCTCCATTCTACCAACCTTGCTATCCCTATCACCCTTAATTCTGTTATAGTTCGGGCCCGCGTACGCTATATTTTTCACTTTTTACCTTTCACTCATATGCTTGCATCACTGAGCACCGTTTTACCTTAGTCAAATTCTCTTTCCAAGGTCACGTGATTGTTACACGTGACCGCGGGAAACCTCATGTGATCTATGTCTAGAACAAGTCACGTGACATGAGGCTAGACCTATGACATCATTGATGATGTCATACCTCATGCCCCTTATCTTTCTCTCACGATTACTTCCGTCTTCTTTCTAGAACGTTCTATGCCTTATCTTTGCCTGCCCTCACTTAATTCGGACTCAGACAACCTGCCCTAAGGTAGTCGGTATACGTATATAAACCCTCTCCTGTAATCCCTCCTACCTTAGTCCTATTCACTTTGTTCCACCCACCTCAACCGGTGCCTGCAACCCAGTGGTACTACTCTTCCCTTCCTCTGCCAGCCTAGTCCTCTGCCAAGGGACCATCTATGTTATATCGTCTCCTCGCGATCGCCATACCGATCTTCCGCCTGATCCTCATCGTACTCGTCGACGTCGACACTGTCCACCACCGTCTCCTCATTTCTGTCTTTCTGGTCGAATCAGTCACCGTCTGTAACAAATTCTCCTGATGCTCACCTTCTTTCTAAGAGCTTTCTATCCATTGCTGGTTTTGATCTCTATTCCTCCACCGCCACTACTATTCCCCCTCATGACCAGCTTCTTATTCCCACTTCCATATCTATCAGCTCCCACCCAGTACTTACAGTGAGGTGCAAAACTGTTTCAATGTTTAATACTTTTATAGTGTGCATGGTGTAGTGTCTGAGGGTGTGGGAATTTCGCTTAGTGTTAGTAAGAGCATGGGACCACTAGCTCTTGGCTACAAAATGTGTCCCTATGTCATATGACCAGGATCAGGGTGTGCCTAGATATAGCCATTTTAAACTAATGGTACTATTGTAACAGTTTTGCACCTTTTGAAATGAGAATAGAATTTCAGCTCAATCATAGGATTGCTGGTGTTTGTTTGTCATACAAATAAATATACACATATAAATATCATGTCTGAGTTGGAATTAATTCCCACAGCTCTTTGTTTCCAACCACTACCATCATGAGATCCCTCTCTATTACTCAACAAAACACTATTCTTTCTCAGCTTGATGCTGGACATTCTATTCACTCTATTGCCTTTATTACTAGCACCAGCATTGCTACCATTTCAAGACTTCATTCTAAGGAGCATTCTAACCTTCAGAAATCCACTGGAGGCCATTCATCTAAACTTTCTCCTGCCAATATCCGCCATGCTGTTCACTTGATTTCATCTTAGAAGGCAGAAAATGCAGTTCAAATAACCAAAACACTCTCAGAAATCATTGATCAACCTCTCCATCCAAGCACTACTTGTCGTCACCTGAAAAAGACTGGAATGAAAGCTATAGTCAAGTCTAAATGCCCTATTCTTTCTACCAAACATCACAAGGCACATTTGAACTTTGCTTATGCTCACAAGGATTGGACCCTGGAGGACTGGAAGGTGATATGGTCAGATGAGACCAAAATTAATCGCCTAGGGTCAGATGGGCACAAATAGGTGTGGAAAAAGGTAGGAGAGGGGCTTAGTGACAGATTGGTACAAGAAACTCTTAAGTTTGGAGAAGGTTCTATGATGGTATAGGGCTGTATGACCTGGGAGGGGGTTGGCTTTGCTACCAAGATTGATGGCAGGATGGATGGTGATCTCTACCTTCAAATTTTGAAGGATGACCTGCTCAATACCCTAGAGCATTATGGTCTTAATCCTCCTAAAATCATCTTTTAGCAGGATAATGATCCCAAACATACCTGCAAAAAGGTCAAAAAGTGGCTAGAGGAGCAGGAATTTCATACCATGGTCTGGCCTGCACAGTCTCCTGACCTAAACCCCATTGAACATCTCTGGGGTTATCTCAAAAGAAGACTTGCAGAGCAACCTCCCCTTTCTAATAAAATCTATGAGTTATGGGACAGAATTCAAGAGAAATGGGAGGAGATATCAGCTGAGGTGTGTCAGGGATTAATTGAAAGCATACCTAGGAGGATTGAGGCAGTGCTTAAAGCCAAAGGAGGTTATACCAAGTACTAAACTGTCAAATACCCTCATACTTAACAAAAGGTGCAAAACTGTTACAATGGTACCATTAGATTAAAATGGCTATATCTAGGCACACCCTGATCCTGGTCACATGACATAGGGACACATTCTGTAGCCAAGAGCTAGTGGTTCCCATGCTCTCACTAACATTAAGCGAAATTCCCACACCCTCAGACACTACACCATGCATACTACAAAAGTATCAAACATTGAAACAGTTTTGCACCTCACTATATGGCAGAATTGCACCCCACTTGGGTCTTGCTCTCAAGCACAAAATCAACATCATGGCCAGAGTTGTTGATGCCAATTATAGGGGAGAAATAGGCATAATTCTGTTCAACCACTCAGACATTCCTTTTTCTATTTCCAAACATGATTGCATTGCTTAACTAATTATCAAAAAAATAGAAAACCCCACATTAACAGAAACAACGACTCTAGAAGAGTCCCAACATAATGTTAAAGGGTTTGGCTCCACCAGAGTACAAGCCATTTCTTCTATGTCTCTTACACCGAACTTTGAAACTAAATTATGTGCAGAATCAGAAAAGATGAATTTGGACACTATCAATGACTACAAATACTATTCAATGGACAGGTTATTCAGAAATTCTAATGGCATTGTCTTTGTGCCACCTTCTCTATGAAATGAACTCATTTCACTATTTCATGACTCCCCTATTGCAGGTCATCCTGGCTGCAACTGTACCATCACTTCAATTAAAAAGTTTGATTGGTGGTCAGGCACTGCCCAAGACATTTCAAATTATATTTCTCACTGTCAGGTGTGCTCCCTCATAAAGGGATCATCAAAGCCACCAGCAGAAAAGCTTTTACCTTTACCAGTTCCCTTACATCCTTGGACTAATATTTCTGTTGATTTTGTTATGGGCTTCCTGTTATGCTTCATCCTTAGGGGGACTGACATAGCCCTTGGGAGCGCCATGTAGTTTAATCAGGTGTGATGAGGAGCAGGAATACTCATGTTGGCATTGCCAATGAGCAGACGTCCATTTGATGAAGATCAGAGGCAGACAGCGAGAACAAGGATGGTTATGAGTGCCCACTCAATAGTAGGGTGAAGACCAATGTGGGGGGGTTCATATGAAGTGAGGCCATGAACAGGATTGATTGCAGAACAGAAAAAGACCAGAATAAGTGAGAACTAAGCTAAGGTACAAGTGAGAGGGTTGCGGGATTAAGATAAGACTAAGTAAAGGCTGGTTGGTTGAGGAAAGTGAGGGCTAGGACAGGAACAAGGAATGTAGACATGACCTAGTGGAGGTGCTAGACATCACTCTACAGAATTGGGGCTAGAACCCAAGGATGGATCATAGTTTAATGCCATAAGTGCCATAGGGTGAAGAAGCTCAGCATGTGAAATAACAAGTAAGTGTAAATGAGTAATCGGCTGATGATGACTGATACTCAAGTAAGTGAGAATGACATATGAGCAGCATGGCGACACATGCATGAGAAAGGTGCACTCCTATGGGAATGACTGTGAATGAGTAGGGTTGGACCTATGAGTGAGTGAGTGAAGAAAGAGAAAGAAAAGGAATTGTAACACTTCCCTTTATCTAAAGGATACGATGCCATTGGTGTCATAGTGGACTACTTTTTCAAAGAAATCATCCTTTTTCCATGTACTAAAACCACTTCCTCTTCAGACCTAGCTATATTATTCAGAGATCACATATGGTGCACTCACAGACTATCTAACTCTATCATTTCAGACAGAGGACCACAGTTTGTCTCCAAGTTTACTCAAAAACTGTGCAAGGTGCTTGGAATTCAGCAGAAGCTGTCTATAGTGTATCACCCACAAAAGGATAGGCAAACAGAATGTGTCAATTGAGAGGTACTGGCTTACCTCAGAGCCTACATCGCAAAAGAACAGGATTTTTGGGCTTTCTGGCTAAAAATGGCATGATTTGTTCATAATATGTCTCTCACCATGGCCACCAGTGCCTCTCCTTTTGAAGTAATATGTAATTATTCACCATGACTGGGGGTTGAGCCTCTGTGCTCTTCTACAGCTTCTGGTGGGTCATTTGCTTCTTCTTTGGGCTGGGCCCACAATGATGTTGCCACCACTTTAATGAAAACTTGGGATCAGATGTCCCATGCACAAGAATCCAAATGATCTCTTGCTCCCTCTTATTCTATTGGCAACATGGTCTGGCTCTCCACTGACCATTTATCTCTTCCACACCCTGCATGTAAATTAACTCAAATATATTGGGCCATACCATATCACAGCTGTCCTCCCTAACACCATCACACTCCACCTTCCTTCTACCATCTCCATCCATCCCACAGTTAACATATCCTGCATAAAACCCTACAAAGCCCCATTGGCTGGCCAACCCGTATTTAAACCAGACCCTATCATCATGACTGAAGACCATCACAAAGAATACAAAGTTGACTTCATCATCATCTCTCATCTCTATTGTGGAAAGTTACAATATCTCATCCATTAGAAAGGATGGGACAAGGTGGATCACACCTGGGAACCCACTGCTAATTTAAAGCATGTGCAGGACACTATCACTGATTTCCATTCCAAGTTCCTGTCAGCCCCACAGCCTATTCAGGATATTGACACATCATCTTTCCTCTCTCTGTTTCAACTCTTTAGACCCTCATACACAGAATTCACAGACTTGCGGTTAGACCTCGAATCTGGTGAATAGGGGAGAGTGTTATAGTTTGGTTCCTCAATATGCTCTCTATTTATTTTTCTTCACTTTTGCTCATATGCTATGCATCACTGAGCACCGTTTTACCTTAGCATTTCTTTCTTTCCAAAGTCACATGACCAGTGTATGTGATCATGGGAACTGGCACATGACCTGAGGCTAGACCTATGACATCATCTATGATATCATACTGTTACAGACTGCAATGGCAATGACTTCAATGAGGAAGACTGATATGAGGAGACAATAATAGATGGTATTGATGTCGATGAGGAGAATGATGATGAGGTCAAATATCAGAACAGCAACAGAAATGATATGATATAGCATATAATGCCCCTTTTACGGAGGGCTAGGCTGGCAAAGGAGAGAGGGGTGGTATCACTGAGTTGCAGGCATCTTTGGAGGGTGGGTGGAACGAAGTGATTAGGACTAAGGTACGAAGGAATTACAGGACAGGTTTATATACTATGACTGAGTACCTTAGGGTAGGCGTCTGAGTCTGAATTAGTTAAGGGCAGGTAAAGAACATGGAAGGTCATGGAAGGTTCAAGAAGGAAAGAAGTAAATGGAGGTGAACATGAGAAAGAGATAATGAACATGAGGTATGACATCATCTATGATGTCATAAGACTAGCCTCAAGTCATGTGAGGGTTCCCGTGGTCACGTGCACTTGGTTATGTGACTGGAAAGAGAATTTGACTAAGGTAAACGGTGCTCAGTGATGCATGCATATGAGCAAAAGGTAAAGTGAAAAATAAGGCATATGCATGCCCGAACTATAACACTACCCCCCATTCGCCAGATTCAAGGTCTAGCCTTGAGTCTGTGAATTCAGTATAGGAGGGCCCGAACAGAGAGAAGAGGGAGAGGAATTGCATATCAGAGATACCCCAGATGGGGCATGGAGCAGAAGGATGAAGACAATGGAAGTCATTGATAATGTCCTACACATGTTGCAAATTAGAGGCTGGTTCCCAGGTGTGATCCACCTCGTCCCATCCTTTCCAATGGATGAGGTACTGTAGCCTGCCCCTCGAGAGTCGACTGGCTGTGATAAAGTCAACTTTGTATTCTTCGTGACAGTCCTCTGTGACTGTGATAGCATCTGGTTTAAATACAGGCTGACCAGCCAGTGGGGCTTTATATGGTTTTACACGAGAGATGTTAACTGTGGGATGGATGTATATGGAGAAAGGGAGGTGGAGGGTAACGGCATTAGGGAGTACAGCTGTAATATGATATGGACTGATGAATTTTTGTGTTAATTTACATGCGGGATACAGGAGTGTGAGGTGGTCGGTGGATAACCAAATCAGGTCACTGATAGCATACAATGGAGCAGTGGAACGTTTGGACTCTTGGTTTTGCACCATCCGGTCTCTGGATTTAGTGAGGGTGGTTGTTATAGTTCGGGCCCGCGTATGCTCTATTTTTCATTTTTACCTTTCGCTCATATGCTTGCATCACTGAGCACCGTTTTACCTTAGTCAATTTCTCTTTCCAAAGTCACATGACAAAGTGCATGTGACCGTGGGAACTCTCACGTGACACGAGGCCAGACTTATGATGTCATCAATGACATCATACCTCGCGTTCCCCTTATCTTTTCCCACCTTCATCTCCGTCTCTCTTCTTTCGTTCCAGAACATTCTTCGTCCTTATCTTTGCCTACCCTAAAGCTAATTCGGACTCAGACACCTGCCCTAAGGTAGTCGCTCATTGTATATAAACCTCTCCTGAAATTCCCTCCTACCTTAGTCCT
>QFEQ01000770.1:0-52514 GCA_003316335.1 Hemileccinum impolitum | reverse complement strand
GTTCCATTACTGCTCTGATCTTCAGTGCAAGACTCTTGGTCCAATCTCAGATCATTAGCCTCAAGTAAGTATTCCTACTTGAGCCTTATTTCTTTGTCCCTTCGCATTTGGGATATCCTTGTATCTTGAAACCTCGCTGCCAGGAAGATCCATCCTTCCAACTCCCCTCAAGCCTCACCTTTCTTCTTTGTCAAAAAGAAAGACAGAGGACTCTGCTCCTGCCAAGACTATCGCTACCTGAATGAACATACCATTCAGGATGCCTACCCTCTCCCCCTTGTTTCCAACCTTGTCGACAAACTCTGTAACACCAAAGTTTTCACCAAATTCAATGTACATTGGGGATACAACAATGTCCATATCAAGGACAGACACCAATAGAAGGCCACATTTATCACCCACAAAGGCCTCTTTGAACCTACAGTCATGTTCTTTGGTCTCTGCAATTCCCCAGTAACCTTCCAATGCTTCATGAACAATTCCTTCTGGGATATGATTGCCAAAGGATAGCTCATCATCTGTTACAGCTAGTCTTTTCACCCCTAACTTCATCACTAATCCTAGCAGTAACAACTCATCACAATCCCTAATGATCAAGACTAGGATATCAATCCAGTTGTGCTCTACAACTTTCAAAGATCTTATCTTATCTTATCTTCAACTAATCACATCACCTCGTTTCATCTCAAGACATAAACTCATACTTATAACTTTTCAGATTTCTCAAAGGCATGAGGATGTCTCATGACCTGTCTATCTTAGTATGCACAGCCTTCTTTTCATTTCCATGCTGTGCTATGCTTCTCTTCTTTCTGATCCATGCTTATACCTCATGTTCTTAATCTCTGCCATGCTTCCACTTCCATTCTGCCACCACCTCATAGTATACATATGTTCACCTCATGTTCTCCCACACTATATCCTTTTATGGTTGTACTGCCTCTGGCACACAGACCATGTACCTAACATGTACAAACAGTAGCTAGAGTATATAAACCCCCAATAGAGCACCAGAAAACTCCAGTAAAGTTCTCTTGGTCTTTCCTCCAAAGTTAGTCCTTGAGCACTACTCCATTTTTCTCTTCGCCTTCCATCTTTTGATCAAGTCTAAGCCTTACTCCTTGGAGATAGGCTTCAGAGTTGTTTCATCATCTATATGGACAACCTCCTCATCTTCTCCCCCAATGATGACACCCACACCGAATGAACCAAATGTGTCCTACAATACATGGAAGAACTCGACTTGCATCTCAAACTAGAGAAGTGCAAGTTTGCCACCCCAGAGGTGGAATACCTTGGCATGATTGTCAAACCTGGCCAACTCACTATGGATCCTATCAAACTTGATGGAATCGCCTCCTAGCCCATCTCATCCTCTGTCAAGGGGATACACTCTTTCCTTGGATTCGCCAACTTCTACCGATGATTCATCCTGGACTATTCCAACATTGCCTGACCTCTTATTGATCTTACCAAGAAAAACCAACCCTGGTCTTGGTCTCCCTCTTGTCAATCTGCCTTTGAAAAATCAAAGAAACTCTTCCTCTCCAAACCCATTCTGCATCTCCCAGATCTCTCTGCCCCTTTCACCATCACCATGGACACCTTCAAATTTGCATCTGGAGCCATCCTGCTTCAAACTGACTCAAACGGTGAATGGCATCCTTGCTCCTACCTCTCTCAGTCATTCTCCCCTGCAGAACAGAACTATGACATCTATGATTGGAAACTCCTTGCAGTCATCCATGCCCTCAAATCTTGGAGGCACTACCTTCACAGTTCTGCCTTCCCCATGTAGGTCTTCACCAACCACAAGAACTTGATGTACTTTTGTCAACCCCAAGCCCTCAATCATTGCTAGGCCCATTGGCTCCTTGATCTCTCAGACTTTGATCTAAAGATTGTCCATGTCCCTGGAAAACTCCTTGCTGGTCTGGATGCCCTGTCCCACCATCCAGACCTCCTCCCTGATTCTTCTATTGATGATAATGAGGGAGTCACACTTCTTCCCCACTCACTCTTTGTCAACCTCATTGACACCAACCTCTCCCATCGTATCAAGGCTGCAACTCCTTCCAATCCCACCACTGCGATCACCTTGCAATCCCTAGATGAGTCCACCCCACTCCATCTTCGATCCTGCCTCTCCAATTGGCAGAACAAAGGAGGAGTCCTCACCTTCTGTGACTATGTCTTCATACCTGATGACCCTGCCCTCCGCTGTTCCATCCTGGAACATTGCCACAACCATGAAACAGCCAGTCACCCTGGCTATCTTAAAACTTGTCAGCTTGTTGCTGTGGAATTCTGGTGGCCTGGCTTGGTCTCCTTTGTTCGAAAATACATCGAAGGCTGCACTACTTACCAGCAAAACAAGGCCAACACCCATCCCACTCTTCTCCCACTCACGCCCATTTGCTCCTCTGCCTCCCATCCATTCCAACAAATCTCCTGTGACCTCATTACCAATCTCCCTCCATCCTCGAACTTTGATTCCCTTCTGGTCATAGTTGACCATGGGCTTACTAAGGGGGTAATTCTCTGCCCCACAAAGAAAACCATCACTGCTGAGGGTGTAGCAGCACTCTTTTTCCACAAGGTCTACCTCCACTTCAGTCTCTATGACAAAGTCATCTCTGATCAAGGACCATAATTCACCTCTACCTTCACTCAGGAGTTAGGAAAGCTCCTCAACTACGACCTCTCACTCTCCACCACCTATCACCCTCAAACCAATGGAGAAATCGAACATGTCAACCAGGAAGTTGAAATCTATCTCCACATCTTCTGTGGAAACCACCCCACCTTATGGGCTGACTCTATCTCCCATGTGGAGTTCACTCATAATCACCACCCTCACTCCATCACTGGACAATCCCCATTCTATGTATCTCATGATGGGATATGAACCCTGCACCCTACCCACAGTCATCTCTATGTCTTCTATCCCTACCATTGAATCTAGACTCAAGACTCTCACCACCACACAGAACAAAGCCCTCACCACCCATGAACTCACCCATCAAGTCATGGCCTCCAACACCTACCAAAACTTCACCCCTTTCACCAAAGGACAGAAAGTCTGGCTTGAAGCCAGAAACCTGAAACAATCTATCGCAAACCCCAAATTCACCCCCAAACAAGAAGGACCCTTCACCATTATGAAAGTCCTATCTCTGATCACATACCAACTCTGCCTCCCTACCACATGGAAGATTCACAACACATTCCATGCTTCTCTCTTATCGTCCTATCACAAAAACAACATACATGGGCCAAACTTCTCTCAACCACCACCTGACCTAATAGAAGGAGAAGAAGAATACAAAATTGAAAAGGTCTTATGTCACCACAGAACCCCGTCATCCTGTTCCTTCCTAATTCAATGAAAGGGATACTTGGCCAAGAAGATTCTTGGGTCCCTGAACAGAACTTGAAAAATGCAAAGTCCACTCTCATTGATTATAAAAAGTGGCACCCCTCCATCTTCCCTCCTCACCCCTCCTAAAAAAAAAACACCTCTCCTTCAACATGTCATCCACCAACTCTGTTGTCAACACCCCATCTCGCCCTACTATAATTTTCAATTCTTCTATGTCTCCTGTTACTATTACCTTACCTTCCACTCCCCCTATTTCCCTCCTTACTCATCTTTCGTCTCCACCCCCTGAACCCTCATCTACCACTCCATCCCTGGGTTGGTCCAGTAACCCACTCCCCAGCTGGGAGAATCCTACCCCCTAGATCCCTCCAGTCATCAAAGACCCTGCTGAACCTCATACCTTGGTTCAAGCTGTCTCTGTTCCCCCGTTCACCCACCATCTTCAGAATCTCCCTGATGACCCCTTTTTCCAACGAGTGAGGAATCTCCTCTGCTACCCATGCCTCCTATCCTCCCTTGATAGCCACCTTGGCATTGCCTCCCCTCTCTGAAGCCTCCATTGGGCTTATCTCCAAAACAAACAAATAGGGAATCTCTTGTCTCTTGTTTCCTCCAAACAAAGTCTTAGCTGTTGCTATGACTTCCTCATTAATATCCATCATGCCCTTGAGGGAGATATTCTCTCCACCCTTCACCAGCTGGAATTCTCCAGCCTCCTTGATGAGATTGATCACTTTCTATATGAAACCTAGATGCTCCACAATCCCCGTTCTCATCCCACCTATGTCACCCCATCCACCTGGGTACCAGTCAACCCATCCCCTTGAGGCCCAGTAAACCCCGTCCCTATTGAGATTGCACAAGAACATGCACACATTGCACAGGAGATCCACCTCCACAGCACTATTAATGGAGAACCCATTGACACTCTGCTCCCTTCCACCCACCCCCACTACATGGAAACTTGCCATGAATGCCACCACCTAGGATATACTCGTCCTAACTGTCAATGGTATCAATGTCCACACTGCCTACTTTCCCAACCAGACCATCTGCAATACTGCTGCCCTCTCTGCCATCCTCCCACTCCTGCACCTCCTTCATCCTCACCATCCACCTGCTCCTCTACATGTTCTTCATGCTCCTCACACTCTTCTGTCCCTCTCCCCATTCCTCCTCCTCAAAACACTCACCACATGCATCCAGTGAACACCTCTGCCCCTCGTTGTCATAACTGACACTCTACCTCCCCATGTCCTGTGTTACCGGAGATTGACAATGACATCTGGGACGATGCCACCTATGCAAACACCATGGGCTCACCCAACCCTTCCTATGCCAATTTCTGACTTGCTGGATTCATCCCTTATCCTTCTTTGGGGCTTCAGGGTTACTAAGGGGGTAATGTTATGATTTGCTTTCCATATACTCTTTTTCTTTTATCTTTGACTCCTTCAGATGGGGAACGACCCCACTACAACATGTATAGCATTTCCCTTGCTGAACACTTCACTTAGTGCAATAGAATGGCTAAGTACCATGCTTATCTTTCTCATAATCTTGATTACTTACCATCCAATACAATCATATCTGTTATAGGCATCAATGAGGAACAAGGTTGATAATGAGAACATGGGCAACTACTCATCTAGAGCAGCCCAATGCCTATACCGAGGTTGTGACGAGATAGAGAGGAGGGCAGCATCAAGGCCCTGAGGACTTAGTGATGGGACAATCTGATGAAATGAGAGAGTCAGAGCCATTATACGTAGGCTGGCTTAGGCCTATGAGAACAAAGGATGATCCCCCAAGACCACAATGAAAGGATAAGGATTCTCCACTGTAGTCCCTAGGCTTATATAGCAAACTACAGTAGTGACAGGTAACTAGTGACTGTGACTAGGGTAAAGGGTAGTCCATACATGAGGTAACAGTGAGGTAGAAGGTATGGCTACAAGAAGGAGTAGAGATTAACAGAGTGAGACTTACATATGAAGGTGGAAGAATGGAAGTGAAGGTGTAAGCTGAATCTAATCGTAGATCAGATCATGGCAGAGATCCAGATGGGATCTATCTCAGATCAATGGAGATAACTGTGGGAAGATCTAATCGTGAGTAGGGTAAGGATAAGGGCAGAGTCTAGCATGTGCCCGTAATCTGCTAAGATAAACGTTAAAGTAAATGTTAGTCTGGAGAACTGATAGAGATAGCAAGTATGAGCCGTGTACTGTAACAGTATCATTAGTCATTCTTGCTTACCTTTCTTTGTTCCACAATGTTCTACAATGTTCCATATGACATTACCAGTTACATAACTAATCATTCTTCTTCCTTTCTTCACATTCCATCCGATTCTTCCCACATTCAACTTACATAAACTCTTTGCTACAACCGATGTATCCTCAGCTAGTCTTACCTGGCAATACATCCCTTGTACCTTCTCCTCTCAGATCTCTCTAAGTCCTCATCCTACTTTTGAGTGGACACTTGCTCTTACCTCATTGTAGCATCTGCTACTCACTCCACCACCTTCCAAGCAGAGTATCCTTTGTCATCTCGGTCATTGTCCAACCACTAGTCCTTTGCCTTTGAAGCTTAGGAAGACCTTTCTTCATCAAGTGATATCTCAAGCCTGTGCCTACCATCTACCAACAGAAGTCCTCAGTCCTTGCCAGGTCTACATTCAACCTCACCAAGGCCAAATGTAACATTAAGATGGTAGAAAGTGAGTGCTGCTGTCTCTCTCTGGACTTCAACACATGCAAGCTACTTAGTACAACTCATAAACAATGAAGGAGGAACATAGTGGTTCAGCCTTAGGGTAGTCCTATTCAAGTGAAACTGTATTGGTCTTGAATCAGTTGAACAAGATAAACTGCTATGAGCAGGCAATGCTGATCGAGGTCAATAAGGATATCAATGATAAGGACAAGATGGGCAATGGGCAGGTAGACAGTGGCAAGCCTGAGCATGCAAGAGCCCCTTCACAGAGGGCGAAGCTGGCAAGAGAGAGAGGAGCAGTATCCAAGAGCAAAGGGCCCCTTTGTGAGGAGGAAATGCAAATGAATAGGACTAAGGTAAGAGGGCATTACAGAGGGGTTTATATAGTGATGACCAATTACCTTAGGGCAGGTATCAGAGTACTAAATAGTTTAGGGCAAGCATAGGAGATAGAATGTCATGGAATATGATGGGACAAAGAAGAAGATAAGGGAATGGAAATGAAAGATAAGACTGACATGCAGTATGACATCATACAATGATGTCATGGACTAGACCATAGTCAGATAATAGTTCTCACAGTCACATGCACTTGGTCACATGATCTAAGAAAGAAAACAACTAAGATAAAATGTTGCTCAGTGATACAGGGCATATGAGCAAAAGTAAAGAAAATTTAAATAGAGAGTGTTATAGTTCAGGCCCCATACACCCCTATTTATTTCTCTCCCTTCACTCATATGCTACACATCACTGAGCACCTTTTACCTTAAAGATGTTTCCTCCTTTCCAAAGTCATATGACTAGTGCATGTGACCCTGGGAACTGGCACCTGACTAGAGGCTAGACTTATGACATCATCAATAATGTCATACCTCATGTCATTCTTCTTTCTCTCATCTTCATCTCTGTTCACTTCTTTTGTTCTTTCATGTTCTATGACATTCTACATTCCCAGCCTCCCCTAAACTATTTAGGACTCAGCTGGCCTGCCCTAAGGTAGCTCCCTCTACTATATAAACCCATCTATATCATGTAGCTACCTTAGTCCTATTCACTTCTGTTCCACCCACTGTCTTACAGTGCCTGCAACCAAGTGATACCACTCTCTGCTTCTTCGCCTGCCTTACCCTCAGTCAAGGGGCCCTCATGCATGTACCACATCCTCACCATCACTGTCCCAATCTTCTAATTGGTTCTCATTGTTCTCATTGATGTCGACTTCATTTACCAACAGTTCCTTGTTTCCATCTTCTTCATTTAACCCATTGCAGCCAGCAACAGAGAGTGTACAATGGAACTGAACTATAACAAGTGCAGATGCCCAACTATGACTAATATATGCAGGGATGGTGACCAGAACTTGGACAAAGGGGATCTCCTAGATGCAGATATCTATCCAAAAGAGACAGACATCTGTTGTTAGGTTTATAATGTTGCTAAACATTGAAACCCTAGGGTTTAAAACTTCCTAGAGAGAGGAAAAAGGCCTTATAACTGATGACTGGTATCATAGGTGTGTAGTCAAGCAACCATATGGTCATGTAGTGGAGCATCTAAATAAATGTCTAAGGTAAAGTCAGAGCAGAGCAAAGATGTGTCAGAATATGTCAGAGATGTCATAGTTATGTGATGATAGAAACCCCAAGTTAACTAGACTAGAGAATACTATAGTGATATTCTAAAGTATTTATATGTATCCTAGTCTGTGCACAGACCATACTATGCTCTACCATAAGGAGCTAACAAGGGAATATTGGGAGATTTGGCCCAATAGTGTATAGAGTGTATTATAAACATACATATAAGTAATAAGACATCTATGTACATCATACATACCTCATGGGAATTATGTGTTAGTCTCAACTGTTATCTAAACTTATGACATCACTAGTCACATGCTACATATGACCATAGGAATGCTTAGTCAGCAGGGATAAGTCCTTTGGGGGTTAGCTAAGGGTTAGCCAGACAAATATATTATTTGCTGTTACAATATGTAGCTGTAACAATATCCTCTATTTAAAAATTTTATTGGTGGTCTAGTGCTATCAAGGATATTGCCACTTATTTTGATCACTACCAGGTGTGCTCCTTCACAAAGAGTTCCTCAAAGCTACCAGTAGAGAAACTTCTTCTGCTTCCCATCCCTTCCTGTCTCTGGATGGATATACAGTATCTATCAATTTCATCACTACTTTTCCCATCTCTAATGAGTTTGATGCTATTGGCATTATAATTGTTTTTCCAAAGAGATTGTTCTGTTTTCTTGCCCTAAAATCACATCCTTCTCAGACTTAGCTACCTTATTTAGGGATCATATTTGGTGTAGCTATGGACTCTATCATTTTGGATAGGGGACCTTAATTTGTTTTAGAGTTTACTAAGAAGCTGTGTAAAATGCTGGGCATTCAGCAGAAGCTGTCAACCACAGATCATTCTCAGACAGACAGTCAAATAAAATGTGTTAATTGAGAGATACTAGCTTATCTCAGAGCCTATATCACAAAAAAGCAGGATTCTTGGGCTTTATGGTTGAAGATGGCACAATTCATCCATAACTCCTTGTTAGAATTAAAGGTTCCAATGTTCTGAACACTTCCAGGCTTCCAGAGTTTCTAGTATTTTCAGAACTTTTTATATAAACTACATAGTACTCTATAGTAAAGTACTTTTTTCCTAATGCAGAAAAAGGAGTCATAACATGTTAACAGTGATGGAATAGCCAACACTTACCTGTAGCTTTTGGTGGGATATATTTGAATGGGTATTATTTCCTCTCAGAGACCTTGTAGTTATCATATCCTTGCTTCTTGAGAATACTCTGTAGAAAAAGGATGTAGTTATCATTAGTGAGAGTGAAGAGACACTCTTTTGTCTTGACAGATTTTTCTTCCTTCATTGTAGAGCCTTTGCCTTTGTCTTCTTTCCTTAGAGTGCAACAAAGTGTAACAGCAAATGTGTATGACTTGAACAAGTAGGATATGGCAGGGTCCTCACACAGCCACCTCAAATTCTGAATCAGTTTTCCACACCGTTTTGAAAGCCACTGTAACGTATGCATTTTTTTCTCTGCGTATGATTTGGTTGCATGCTACAAACACTTTCAGAGCCCGAGAGGTTTTATAAATTGTCTACAGACTCAACAGATGGTTCCCTCATGTACAGGACGACATAACGAGTCAGAAACGCTCGATCAGTACACAATAGTCGTGTGCAACGAATCCTTTCCACAAGACGGCGCGGACGAACGGACGCAGAGTGTATTCGCGATGACGGGAATGCGTTGCGCACGGCCAATGGAACAGAGGTAGATCGTGAGGCAGATGGAGTCCACTTGGCAAGGTCTGACGATTCAAGCTCGCACAACGACATGATCATAACACGACATAATATGGGGCGGTGATCAGCTAGGGTGGAAAACTAGGTATAGCTGGAACACGCCTGATGATAGATTCGATCCGACGCTTCCAGTGGGGTATGGTGCGAACGACCCGTTCGAAGAGATCCTCGTCGACGTCTACGACCCGAGAACGTAGTTTCTGATGACTCAGCCCACGGCGAATATTGTGAAATCGGGCCACCACCTGATCCATTGTGGGACGCTGACTTGGGTTAGGCTGGATCATTTCAGCAACTAATGGCTTCATAAAATCAAAGCCACACTTATTCTAGATGATTGGGAAGTTGATATAAGAACAAAGCGAGTCACTAACCAAAATAAAATCATTCCTTATGACATTTCCGATATAGAAAACGTCAGTGGGGAAGGGGTCACAGGGTTCGTTGGAGTTCTGAAATTCGGGAACTTCTTTGTCGCCACCCCAGATTGGCACTTCCTTGGGATGAGTGTTCGCAGGATCGTACCGACGAGAAATCCCGAAATCGATGAAATAGTACTTTGGAGGTCGCTGAGTGCGCGTGTGGTACTTTGCAAGACCGCTACAGTCCCTGTTCAAGTTTATTTCGATGGGATGAAATGATTCAGAGTAGAGACGCGTAGGATCAAGCATGATATTTTCATGCATGCAATCCCTATAGTATAACATTAGCGCGAAAACAAGAATAATCTTGTTTCGACACACCGATGCGCAACATGGTGACTGTGCATAAATTGGAGACCCTGGAAAACATTCATGGCGAGTGATGTACAACCAAATGAGGATTTATGTTACCTCGAACAACTGGCGAAAACACTCCACCACCTCCCCGATGGTGTCGAAACGAGGATCTGAGTAAGGCCGCAGTAAGGGCATGACTATGATAGTAAAATCCTTGTCGCCGTCTAGAGTAAGTACATCATAGATAGGGACGCAATGATTTGCAGGCAGCGAAGCGAGAGTATCGGAGGAGAAATACAATCCGATGTCTACCTCGCAAGGGTGTTCCATTTTATTAATTCGTTTTAAGGTGACCACCTTGCCATCCGAGATTCGGGTCGCATCAATAATCCGGCTGTACTGTGCGCAGATGTGTCGGAGAAAATGAAGCAGGAAAAGAATCATACCTCAAGCCTTTTCCCGTCTTCACAGTCCTCCCAGTTCTTGTTCGAAGTTGTCCAGGAGGGTACCCATTCTGGGGAATACCTGGGACGAAGTCGATATCCACGAACGTTTAGCTGCTGGTACCGGTGATGCCACCAGACCTCTCTTGGATCCAGCTCCTCTGGGCGGATATGGATAGTGGTACCCCAAACCTCAAGTTGCCTCCGAGAGAGATGAGCATCCAGTCCAATTTGCCCCGCCGTTGTTGAGGCCATGAAGGTTAAGGAACGGAAACCGCTTTAAATTACCACATAACATTAAACATGTACAAATATGCACCTGCAACCTGCTTCGTCAGCCACCTCGCGGGATTGCAGAAGCTGAGATATCTCGCGCGGACTCTGCAGGTCGAGGAGCCAATCTCTATACCCTTTTCCACATATTGGATCTGTTATTTGCATGTTCCCATGCACCCACGTTCCTCACCATATCTGTCGTATCTATCGATTTCTCATTCGCCGTAATTGCGTAAACTCGCAAAAACCGTCAGGATGGTAGCCCTTATCGCGTTTGCTCATTCCCGTTCCCTACTGTCCCATCTTCACTGTATATATTTCGCCTTTGCCCCTGGAAGTAATGTCCAACCAGCCTGAGGCTATTGTCATTGTCCCACTCGATCTCGGCGATGTTGCTAATTTCGATCGGGACGTCTTCCCACTTGCTTATCATGACAGTCGCGATTCGAACGTTGGAAAAGGTACCCTTATGCTCTCTGCAACATTGGAGGAAATCGTCAAGATCAAAGAGATGGGAATTGACCTTGCCAATAGCGGCGATTTTCTTTTTGACACAAGAATCAAGTTTGAAGCGTTAGTGGTCGCTTTTCGCATCAGCTAGTGCTTACGCAGTTGCAGCCTAAAGACAAAGAGAGCAAAACTGCTGAAGAAGGAAAAAACCTACAATCCTCTCAAACTCTTCCTACATTATCGAGCGGCTCGAATGTTCTATACCGCATCTTCAAAGCTATTTCTTAAAACCAAAGTCAGGCATCTGTTCAATGTTGAGATGTGATTTATTTCGATCAAATGACTCATCCAGAGGACATCCGAGACAATACAAAGAGATCACGCGCTGCAATTGGTTCCGAGTACAGAGATTCATGACATCGATGCTAGTGGTGAGCCACGAACCTCTCGATATAAGGGGCTAATGTTTATCTTCCCATGTACTTCAGAAGATGTACCAGTAGATGCAGAAATTACTCATATCGCGATCAAGCTACCTGGCGAATTGGAGGACGGCGCTAGGCAAGCAATCACCGATGCAACTGATACGATAGTTTCTCATGCGTCAGAATCCTTTGCCGAGCGTTCTTTCATTTCCAGGTTGGATGACTTGAATGGTAAGGAAGGCGTGACATTCAAATTTGATGATAATTGATATACTCGCATACAAGAGCAAGACTTGGCGCTTCTGAGTCTTGCCGATACCGATGCCGAGAGTGTACTGAGCCTAATACCTGAATCTGTTTTTCGCGCAGATGAAAGCGGCGAAACCCAAGAGCCCTTCACATTCGGTAGCCCTCGGCAATCGGTCACTATCCAAAACATCATCGGTGACGTCTACAACAATTGCATAACGTCGACGAACTCTACTGTCACTGGAGCAACAATTAACCAAGGCTCCGGAAACAAGGGATGTTGGTACTGTCCCTCGCCAAATCATGTACGACACTGACATCTCCACAGCATCGGTTTCTCAGTAATTGATGCCATATGACGCCACTCGTATCTTTTCGTTCTTCCCGGTATCGCAATATTTGTACTCAGCGTGTGATTCTTCAACTTCAATACGCATTTCTTTTTATAGTACCAAGATGTTGCATAAACTCTAAGTTTACACAACATTCAGACCTATCCTAAATATTGGTATTTCCGTTGTGAGAGCAACACCATAGCCAAGCATCCTGTTGGTATTCAATGGAAAAGAACGGGGGGAAACACGCGTCCGATGGTTGGGTAGAATATTCAAATTTACTTCCTACAGAACGAACTGGAGTTACGTTGTGCCACGTTAGATCTTAGAATGCGTAATGGGATGGAGGTGCCACTCAGCACCTAAAATGCAATGGGAAGGATCTATAAAATGGGGATGCGGGGATGCAAAGATGTGAGGAGAATGCATGCGTCAGAAATTGCAACGATAACAATGTCAAAATGCAATGGGATGTGAATAAAAAACAAATAAATCTATGACTGTCCTACAATGCGAAAGGATAGGAAAGAATAGCAAAACAGAGGCACTAAGACAATGTGTCTTTCGGTGCCTCATTCAATCACGTAGAACTCGGGAATCCAAACGCTCCGATAGTAATGAATGGAGAACAAGACGATGTCGGGAACACGAATACCTTCCAGGCCGGGGCTCAACGCCCATTTTTCCCAGGCGAGCGCAATAGGATATTTCTGTACAAAAACATGCTCGTTAGGGAAGACGAATCAGCAGTAGGCACCAACAAACACATACAGAAATAACTTTATGAAAATTAAACAACAAACCGCAGATCTCTCTGGCGAGATTCTGGCGCGTTAGATCCTTCCCACCGGGACGCACATCGATCCTCGAATGCATAGGATCGCCAAAAGCCTTGGAATCATAGCCTGGCCACTATGAAATTGTTGTTCAGAACAGTAGGCACGGTGAAACCATGGTTCGCACCTCAAGGTTCACCACGATGGATCTCCAACCGTGGTGCGCGAGAACTACGTCATTCGCGGCGTCAATGATGACCGTGTCCTTCAGGATGTCCCTTACGCGGACACCAGCCCAGCCGTTCACGCTGAAGGTGACGGCTGGGATGCTTTCGTAGGGGGGACTGAGGTGCGGCGGACGCGGTACACGTTCGACTCTACGCTGGTCTGACAACGCGTAATATTGTGGCATCGGCGCGCGCAGATCTGCAGGGTGGACAGGGGGGTTAAGAGTACGCATGCAATGCTATCAGGGGGAAGCCGTCAGAATAGGACAATTCTAGGCGAACAGGACGCGACATACCTATGTACTGCTGTCATGGAGTCTGGCATTGTCGGGACCAACATGGTTCATGTCTAGAGACGGTTAGATAGAATGAATAGAATGGAGAGCGCAGCTCGGAATGAAGAATGGGGTGATCTCTGGAGATCTCTGAAGGAAGACCGGGTCTCATGCTCGCATTTATACCACCAAGACGTGTTGTAGATGTGGGACGCCATTGTGACGTCAAAGCGTGAAGTGGATGTGGGCGACCACAAGGCAAAGCGAGGAATTAGCAGGGTAAGACCTTGCTGAGTGGACAAAAACGGGAGACAATGGGTGGACTCATCTAGTATATAGCATGCATGCTGTAGAGCAACGATGGACGTACGACGCGCGAACCACGACCTCCTTGAGTGCAAACACTGCAAACAGAAAGTGTAGCACGCCGGGTGACGCCATCCTTCCTTCGTATTCCGGGGGTCGAAGATCGGTGGTTGGGAATGTATGGACGCTGGGTGGCGTGGTTGAAAAGGTGGAATCAGCTCAGACAAACAACGCTTAGAGTGAACCTGAGCATATTCCTGCGCCACTGCAAACGAAGAGTGCCCCTGAATGTCCGAGGAATTCGAGACGTCAAAGCCAATGTACTGGTAGGCATCGGGGTGCGAGGAATGCATCGGTCAAGGTCGACAAAGTCGGGTACGAGGTGCGTTTGCCGTTCGCGGCGAGGGTTGAAAGATTTTCAGATTATTGTTCGCGACCGAGGTGGCCGTCCTGACGCGTCTTCATGTTTCAGGCTAATATCTTGGGTTGCGTCCCCATATTGAGCCTGTCGGACGTGTGTTAGATCGAACAAGCATCGACAAAGCTTGGTTCACGGTAGAGTCGGAGTAAGCCACAACTTCTTGCCAATGTACTTGTTGTGCATTTATCGTGGTCACTGATAACATCTTGAGTCTCTTCTGGCGGTAGTGCGCGTGCAGTCCCATTGCACAAAACTCCATAGTTGAAGATGAGAAAGAGGAGCAGACAGGATACGGATTTACCAGACTCATGCGCTACTTAGAAGTCCGTCCACAGTCTGGTACTCTACAAACACTTGGTAAAGGATATCACGTCTAACCAAAGAGTATGAAGTATCCAAGTGTGGCCATTGGGGTCGAGAAGTTCAGGCAGTGGGAACTTCCTTTTCGGTCACATTCAAAATAAATACATACAACCGAAAAAGGCACTGAACGCCGGATGGAAGATTCTCGAATTCGACCAAACCGACAACAAAGCTTTGTCAGAGATTGTTCTGCGACCCAATTTCTAGCAGAAGAAGCCGCTATATGAACTTTACTACAATCTCACCTTGAATTCTCCGAACAAACTGTCATCATGATAATTTGATTCAAGTTGACATACATCTCGTCCCAGCGAACTTCATTCCAGTGCCGTATTCTTCTTCCCAATACCAGTTATATCGTCGTTAGTCCTTTTCTATTGCAACCCTTTCCATGAGCTCTGACGTCTCTTTGGTGATGTGTTTAATGCTCGTTTCCGACATCGCCAGTCGACGTCCATGGCTGATGTGCAACATGCATACACCAATTCCGCGCAACACCCTAATTTGTTCCTCCAAAGGTAAGATTATAGTTTATGTTACATCTTATACATTTGCTTACTGCTCTCCCTCTTCCACAATGGATGTAAAGAATCGATGGATTCCAGTACGATAAAAGTAACAGTCCGAGTCGGATTACCCAGCTTGAAGCCTGATGATGTCGCCGTCGAGCTCTAACGGAACCGCCTGAGGATGTCAGGTGACTATGTCAGATTTATCTCGCATTTGTCTATCTAACCAAAGCGGAATGGAAAAGTTCGGTACAAAAATGCGACTGATGTGCGAATTCTACAGTTCGCTCTACAATTTCAAAGGGGAAATAGATTGATCCTCGAATCTCTCAGTTCGTCTCAATCTCTTTATTTACGCCTTCTTAAATATGCGCAATAGTCGCCAAGACAAGACCGCTCATTGCCGTGGCCAACGTACTATCTGTTCACCTCCTTTCAGGTGGCTATATATGAAACCTCTGACGGACAAGGACTATAATGTCATTTACAACTCAACGCTGCATATCAGCTTGCATATCCTCTGATGACACGAGCCTCCGAACGTTGACAGTGACGAATTAACCTCGCAGTGCGGGAGGACTGGACAGGATTGTCGTCAGTCGAGGAGCTTGAAGCTTGCGTATCATTAAATGCCCTAATAGCGGAATCCAGAAACGTCGCCATGGTAATCCTGCTGTCGAGATTCGAGTTTCCAAGTAACTGAGGACATCTTCGCTGATGTTGCGGGATTGATCCATTCCCCACATTAGCAATTTTCTGCACCGGTGTTACTCAGACTTGGGTCCAAGCCAAGGCGTTGCGCTCCGCCTGTTACCTAATTGGCTGTGTAAGTTCCTTATGACTAGGTGTGGCTAACAGACCAGTGGCTGACACGGTCCAGATAGCGTCTCGATGAGGTATAAGAAGGGATGGATTTTGAGCCAAGTACGTTGCTCCCTTACACCATCCTGGCGACTTCATTTCTCTGCCCCAAGCACTCGCCATGATCCAGCCCATTCTTTTTGCCTTCGTAGCCGTGTTGTCATCCTTTGGTGCCGTCAACGGCGCCATTGTCCAACGTGATGGCCTCTTTGTGAGTGGCTCTGATTCGTACTCCGAAGATGTTGGAACTGACGCTATCGTGAATGCAGACCGACTCGACACCCAGTCAACCCTCGCCAATGCATGACGCTGCTACCCCCAGTTCACCCAGCACAGCGGATAACAATGCAGTTACGACGCCACCTACCTCTGGTATCTCCACGACCCGCACGTCGATGCTACGCTCTCGTTGCGAGGATCCTTGCGATAACGTGACGATATGGCAAGCTCATTTCGCGGTAAGTGGCCTCGTGCCAAAAAATCACAACCGCCCAGAATGTTGGCGCGCTACTGCCTTCAACAGTACTCTGCAGGGGATGTAGTGTCCTACCACGACGAGAAATCACAACAAACCTCGGCGTTCACGGCCAAGCAGTGGAACTGGGACAGTGCACCACCCGAGCACCCTGACGAATGGTTCCGCGGTGGCTGCCCAAAGGGAGGGAACTCCCCGTCTCTCGACTGTAGCAGTATTCCTGAATGGCAGAACAACGTCGCATACACTGCTGGAGACCAGGTTGTCTATCAGTCTTTGGCATGGGGTGCAGTACAATGGACCCAGGGGAACTCACCCGGAGATGCCTCTGGCTCATGGAAGTCCTTGGGAGGTTGTACTTTGTGACACTAAACGAACCCAGGCATACTTTATCTCTTTCTCTGAGAGGATGGGAATATAAATCAATGGTGTCGTGCAGATGCTATAAAGTCCATGAACATTCTGAACGTACAGCATTGGACACGTTTCGGGTGCCAGTGATGATAGGGCCAGAGAGGTGGGTTGCCCCCTACTTGATCTGGGAATGCCATCACTGCA
The DNA here is from genome assembly GCA_003316335.1 of Hemileccinum impolitum. Lineage (NCBI taxonomy): Eukaryota > Fungi > Basidiomycota > Agaricomycetes > Boletales > Boletaceae > Hemileccinum > Hemileccinum impolitum. The sequence continues at coordinate 35,401 of QFEQ01000770.1, read as the reverse complement.
CTCAGATGCGTGGCAATAGATCAGTGGGCATCCGTTCTGAACCCAGCTAATGTTGATACTGGGACCTTTTTGCGATAGCCATACCTTGATATCGTAGTTGAAGCTCATGAATTCCGTTTGGAACTCACAACTGAGACCATTTGTTGATATCTATTTGGAGACTGACCAGAAAGGAAAGGTTCAATTTCGTGCAGCCCGAGTTGAAGGACTTCATTGCCCTATCGTTATCCCAACTGTTATGCTCATATATCGACAATCAACAAGTAACCACGAGTACTACAACCTCTGTAAGTATGGGTGAACCGGGTCCCTCAGAAGTTTTCTAAATGCTGTATCAACGTCCAAAACTTGGAAGGGATCCTGTGAAGATTCGACCAAGATTGCCTTCTGCTTCAAGGCGATAATGCACTTTTTGGCCAACTCCCAATTCCGTTCATGGTCTACACCAGCCTCTAAGGACCATCGAATGGTGGTATTCAAAAAGTCATTCTTTTTTTCCCTGCACTGAGCGGCATCTACTCTCAGCCATTCGTCAAACGGTCGACCACGTGTTAACTTCCGAAGCCTGCCGCTATCATACCGAAGGGAGATCCAGACCAGGACCCAAATGAACGACTCCGCCTCATCTTCGTATGTGTGTTTTATTTTGCCTTGAAGCGCCTTGTCTTCAAGGAGTGCCACCGCCATGAAGGGGACCGTGCCAGTGCATTCATTTCCGGTAGCAATCTCCTCGGTCGACGCCAAGTCGTAATCGTTGAGGACACCCATGACCCCCTCCTCCTTGTCCACACGGTACATCAGATTTGACGGGCTGACGTCTCGGTGATAAATTTTGTTCTTCCAGAGGGCGAGGTGACCTTGATGCAAGAGTACATAAGCCAGACCAACTCTAGCAACAAATATAGTTCACACTTCACCGTCGCCCACCATGCATGCAAAAAATCATCCGCAACGAGTTTGGTGATTGGTCTCAACTTTCGAAAAATGATCATGTATAGAACGCGAGCTCCTTGAGTCTTCATGCCGAGACGCTCCCGAATCTTCGCAGTGGATGCATCCTCGAATACCTTGTACCACAACATCTCCGGAACATGTCCTTTCACATCGGCGTTGTCTTTTGCGACATCGTATACTCTCTGCAAGATGTCGGGCTCACTCATGCGTACAACCTCTGCCCAGAAGACCTTAGCAACCAGATCATCCTCCTGGTCGGTGAGATCTATGCTCTTTACAGAGAACAGGTTGGTAGCCCGACCATTCAAACCGAAGTGCGTGACCCGTTCCTCGTCCGATAGCTCAAGGCTGACGTTGATCACTTCACCCTTCTCGCCACAGAGAGTCGTCTGATGAGATACCGGCCGGGGTGCAAACGTTGGGTCCATATCTGGATTCAGGCCCCAGTGTCGACTTTTGAGGCGTTGCATGGCGAGAAGCAGGACCAGGAACTGTGGAAGATCCTGGATGAAATTGAGCCCGGAGCATTGAATAGCGCCCTGTCGGTCATACCGCCAGAAGTAGAGGATGTCGCCTGTCATAGTATAGGTAAATACACCATCAAGGAGGTGGCAATACCAACCGACGACGATGAGACCAATTACATGTAGGCGGCCAGTGTGAGCAGCAAACATTTCTGCCGCATAATAACCAGCCTGGATGATTACAGGGTGGCCCTTTTTATGCTCGGGCTTTTGGCGTTTTGATTGAGACTCAGGGGGATCGAGATGCTGAATTGGTAGTTGTGGCCTGCTCCCGTTGACGAGCAGACCGTCGGACTAGAGAAAAAAATGATCATGATGAAGCCAATATACTGAAGAACTACTCACTAGGATTGAGGGGAGACGGTCGAGGATTGTCGGCAGACGACGCAGGTGCGGTTGGGAGTGCGTCTAGATCTGACTCGCACAGAATGTTCATTCTGAGATATTCATGTTCTTGGGGTGGGACATATTCCCGCAGAATGTACGATTCTGGAGGGAGTTCTATTTTGTTCTTTGATTTCTTGAATTCCACAAAAGTGTGGACGCTGCGCCACCCGAACGGTTTCGTCGGAGGGGCTGTAGCCACTCCGAGAAAGGTATCCTTCTGGCTATAGATGCACTCTGTTGAGCCATGGGCATCGCGGGTATCTAACTCGGATATAATGATGACATCTGGCTTACGCTGCGAAACTTGGCCTTGATGGCTTTGCTTCAGCAGCACTGGATCGTGTACATGAAAGCAGATCGCGGGGGCATCATTTAGGGGTCGGATATTTTCAACCTCGAGCTCCTGGAGGAACAGGAGTGCAACGTTTGCCGCTTTCACGAACAGAGGGTATAGCTCCTTCTCACTCTTGTCGTGTGTTCTTGAGCTACATGAACCGATCAACATTCATCACGAAGTCGTGCCATCACATCGTACAATGCTGCAAGATTATCCTTGACTTGGTACGACTTGCCCTGTATGTCTTTATTTTTGGCCTGGTCCGCGCCGTTGCAGATAGGAAGGACCTTCTTTAGACACTCCTCGAACAAGTGCGTCTTGCGGGCTTCGTCAAACCACTCCGGGGACTTATCAGTGCAATCCATGAGGAGATCCTTCAGCATTTTGTCAAGGAGACACTCTTCAAAGTTTTCAATGTCTCGTGCAATCCATGGACGAATATCGGACACTCTGTAAGCAAACGTGGGGACGGGAAAACCAAAAATAAGGCAACACTTACTGTACCCCGACGGTGCTAATGTGTTCGCTAATTGTAGCTGAACCTTTCGCTTGTGGCGTGCTCTGCAGAGTGGGGGCGGGATGGTTGACTTGCGGTCTCTGCGGCGAGGTTGTTGGATCCCGGACAGTAATCGGGCTGGTCATGTTGATTTATTTCAACAGAGCCAGAGGGTGAGTATCACTGGCAATGGGGTGTTGTCCAAGACCCAGGATCTGAGGCCACTGGGAATTGAATTTTCGTAGTGGAAGTCCGTATGAATTCCTTCTTTGGAACTCGCAACTCCATTGTTGACATCTATTTGGAAATCGACCGGAAAGGAAAGGTTCGATTTCGCGCAGCCTTCAACCGAGTTGAAGGATTTCATTGCCCTATCGTTATCCCGACCGTTATAGTCCATTTGGTCTACAAAGGGGTTCTAGCATATGAATTGGATCGATTCCATAGGCCCAGGTTTGAAACACGAAAAGACTACTAAATTTCCACCTCTCACTGTAGAGCCCTCACTGGCAACTTGAACGTCAAAGAACTTAAGAAGCATGTAGGTACTGTATCCGCTTATACGACTTGCTAAGAAAAAGGTAGGGATTACTCTGCCACATCCGTTATCTAAATGTCCCATGTCGTTCGAATGGCTTTGCCATTAAGGCATATAAATCTCGTCCTCAGGCCATCGGATGCCTCGTCATGCATTCAAGCTCCCCCTATCGTCCTCCTTATGATGCACCGTGCCCTTTTCTCCCTCTTCCACGATCGCAGCGTCATTTCCACCACCTTTTTCCGACGCCGTCTTGTACTGCTCGAACTGGGAAGCATGTTTCCTGGCGATATGATCATCGTAAGCCCAGTCAAGCAAGCAAAACACAGGATGCAAGTACGTACTCGGGTCCAACAATGGTGATGAGGATCACAAAGGCAGCAACGGCCCCAATGAAGATGCCTTGCACCTCTGCATATCCAGGGATGGCAGTTCGTACCCCATTTTTGATCACGTACTTCTGAAAGTTCCTTCCGCCGACTGCGGGTAGATTTGTGTTAGGCAAGAATAAGAAACAGGAGGGCGATGGGTACGCACCCGCCTCTATTTGGGCAGAAGCGGCAGAGATCATCTGTAGATTCACAGTGAACGAATCGCCATCGGTCACATGCGTCGCGACGGTGGCTACTTGGAATAGGACATACATTTCCAAGCTGGTAGGCGACACCGGGGAACGTCGCCCTAAATGCCGGAGGGGACATCTCCGCCAATTGGATAGGAATCTGGGCCCTAACATAAGCACGGACACAGTTGTGTGGTGAAGACAATACGTACGACGCCCCACGCCCCTTGAACTCCAAACTGCACGCAGAATGCACCCGCAGCAAGGGCCGAAAAGGAACTGGGAAGAATCCAGAGCGGTATGAATGCTGTTGATCCAGATCATGGTTGAGTGTAGGCGAGGCTCGTTTGATCGCAACCTACCAATGACAATCAAAATAAATACGCTACAGTAATGTGGAAGATTAGAATAGATGGCGATCCGGCCGGCGTGCATGCAGCTTACATTATAGTCAGTCGACGTCCCAGGTATTGGCTCGTGCTGCCAGCAATGGCACCACCCCTTTGAGAATTCGCAAAGGCACGGCTCAATCGATCCGTACCGCACCACATGTAGCCTAGAACACTTACACGATGGCGCCCTATGGATCAAAACGTGTTCTGTCACTGCAACCAAGAAAGCTCAAAAAAGATGTGACATACGCAGTTTCCAATGATGGTGGCAATAGTCGCACTCTGTGAAGAGAAACCTTTCGCGTTTTCCAGATAGGTAGGGTATAGATCCTACAAAGGAAATACGTGATGAATCCCGATCAGCAGTGTCCACACAATCCCCCAAGCACTATTATAAAGGTTCTTACCTGGGAACCATGAGACAGAAAGTTGAATCCTGTGATAAGAAGCATTCACTTGATGAGACGACATTCACAAACAGAGAAACTCGGGTCAAATGACCCACCAGCCATAAGAAGGATGGCATATATACATAGCTTCCAATGATGTTTGAGCATCTCCTTCGTTTCCTTTATGAAGATCCGAGTCTTGTTCCGGCTGTTCATGCCCAGTGCTTTTTTTAACTCCTTTGCACGCAAAAAGACCGCAGATTCGGGAAGGAGAGCACGCAGCATGGCGGAAGAGAAGAGCAACGATGACCCACACCAAAACATTGCACGCCACTTGTACGGGTTGTGTGGAACGAGCGTGAGGTTGACGACAGCAGCGAAAAGGTATCCAGCAGCATAACCCTGTTGAACGATACCGCTTCCGAGACCACGGAGTTCAACAGGAAGGTTCTCGAGAGCAGTGGAAGCCGCAAGACCCCAAATGCCCCCCATAGCAATACCGAAAAACGACCGGACAGCCAAAAATTGGTGGAACGTTTGTACGAAGCTTGTTGCGAGAGAGAAGGAGGAGCATAATAGCAGATTGATGGTGAGAGGCCATCTTCGCCCGAAGCGGTCCGACATGATACCAAACACGACCTGCATTGGTACCGATGATGAGAACTGTCAAACAATAACTTCGCGAGCTTACAGCACCAAACGATCGGAACAGGAGGGTGAGAGTAATCGCAGTCGTCTAACCAGATGATAAGTTGAGTGCGCTATAGGGATCTTGATTAAACGTACTATCGATGCAGTTGGCTTATTAAACTGCTGTGACAGCGCTGGTACATTGAGCGCCACACTAAAGAAGTCGAAGGCATCACAGGTCCACGCAATCCAACTGATACAAGGCAAGGATCAGTCTCTGGGAAGACGCCAAGACAACTGCATGTAAGATTGCTTACCCAGAGAAGAACTGGGCCAATTGGAGCGGAGTGAGACCCTTCAGCGCTGTAACGATACTAGCACCTGAGTTGCCCTGCTGCCTCTTGGGAATGAAGTTGTGGAGGAAGCGTGACATGGTCCTTGAGAACCCAAAGCCTAATGTGCAGCTTTTATGACAATCAGAAAATTACTCGTTTCGACTGTGACCTAGATCTGTTACATGAAACCCCGCCATCAGGAAGCTCCGTGGAATGGTCGGCGGGCGGATGCGGGTTGATCAACTAATGAAGCGAATGAGAGGTATCAAACGACCTGTCGTCACGGTTCCAAACTGATGGATGAATGTTTGAACCACCGATGACGCAGGCCAAGATATTTACTTACTCCGAGTCGTTCCGTCCGATGATACGCATATATATATATATATTGCAAGTTGACGCGGTGTAGCAGCAAGCTCAGCAACCTGGAAGTACGGCTGATCCGTCACTTGTATTGCATGCGCAGGTCTAGTCGTGTCGAATGATACTCATGCATATGGAAACTTACCGAACATCGCAGGCATGCGTCCGACCATCGCACGCACTCCGGGATACTCCGACGGCACTGATCAGGGATAACGTCAACAATGGCTGCTTGATTTTGACCCTCCACCATGGAAAGACGAGTCAAAATCCACATTTATAGGCAAGGCAGTGGACTGACTTATCAAAAATCAAAATAACTCTGGCATTTGTATCACCATTAGCACTGCAGCTTGGTATACCCCGCTGTCTCGCGTCCGTCGTCGGTGACCGAGTTGCGCGGCGCCAGGACGACAGTTCGATGATTTAATGGCGAAGACTATGGGGAAGAGAACGCCGCGTGCTGTCACTGCGTCAGGTCAGTTCGGTACCCCAAATCCACGTCGCTGACAGACAAGTTTGGTCCATCACAATCCTTCATGTGCCGGTCGCTGAGCGCTAGCTCCCGCACCGCCACACTGTCTGTTCCCAAGATTGCATAATCAGCTTCCCTGGAACAATCTAATCGAACGGAGGGAATATTGCTCCCATGGCATAGACCCCGCGTGCATGCAGTTATATTTTCGACAGACTAAACCTGTCGGGATATCTCTCTTCATCCTCGACCATTGGCATCCATCTTACCAAGGTACTCACCAGGGAGATGCCTAGAGACCTTGGAATAACTACAACGAGCCCGGGTGAGTTACTTGACACGAAATACCCATCGCAACGAAAGAACACAAGACTGACATCATCATCCGAACTGAACGCGAGATGTACAACGCAACTATTCCCGTCTAAGCCATCCGCTATTAAGGATTTCGCCGGCTTCCATTGTACCGCACGCCTCGGGTGTCCCAATTCCTATAGAGATTTATGCCATTGGTTCCCGATTCAGTTTCTCTCCGTTTCTTGCTCAAGCCACATCTAAGTACTTGACTATAATGCAGATTTCCATTGCACACAATTGCAACGGAGATAAAACAGCGAAAGGAAGACGACCAAGATAAAAACAGTAGGACTCAAAGATACGTCGATCGAACTGGTGACTGGCACTGACTGCCATGTATTCGACATAACGTGAGATCGTACATACATCATGACGAAAGCCTGGGAGAAATCTCAATCTATAATTCCTCTCCACTTTATGGGACCGGACTGGACAAAAATAAATAATATGGTTTTAATTGAATGATTTTTGCATTACGATCAAAATTCTTGGTTTTCCGAAAGATCACTTGTGTGATTTTGCTCGTGGGACAGCTCGCACAACTGGCTGACTAAGCGCATGTGGACATGGCGGCTGTGTAGAGCTGTGGCTGCTGTGTGAGCATAATCTGATCACCAGACTATGCAGAGCGTCTGAGGCCGCCGACGGCGCTTCCAGCCATGTTTTGACGCGCGCTCTACACTTCATACACACTGATAAAAGGGCTCGTGTCAATCTTGAGCAGCAACCCCTCACCATCATCATCATCATCTTTGCGTCAGACCATGTCTGCTTTCAGCCCTATCAACATCCAGTCCTCGCCTCAAGAATGGATCAGCATGCAGATCACTAACATGCTGGGAAGTGGGACCATCGTCATCCGAAACCCTACGCTCAATTCGTAAGAGATTTAAATGCCTCATGAATCAAGTGTCAAATGGTATCGCTAACTGAACATCGGACAGGGGCGAGTTCCTCAGCGATTATCCAACCAGAGAGCACCACTATGGCACGGTCCACAACCGCAGAATCTATCCCGGCAGGCTCCAGATTATTTCGGCCTGTGCGAGTCAGAGTTACCGTGGAACATCAGGGACCATTGCCCTGTACGAGGGGTCTACATTGATATGCATCCTTCAATGGAATTGTCCTGGTGAAGGGATGCAGAACTCTCTGCAGAAGTACAATGTAGACGGTAACTACTTGATCAACATTGGCACCTTCAATTTCACTGGGCCAATCGGCGATGTTGATATTACGATTCAATCTGCGTACTAGTACCTGCCAGCGTGGCATATGAAGTGAGTGGCTCCGTTCCTCATCTGTACTGGACCTGTGATATATAATTTTATGAATATACAGACATCATGGTCGCCTCTGCATTGTCTTTGCATGCAAACGATCGATCGATTGGTAGTGTTGGTTGAATGTGCGAGCGGCGAAGCATTGGTTATGTGGTGCTTTCATGGATTTTTGTCTTCTGTTTTGTGACATTGGGCCGACTATCAAAATCTAAAGTATTTTACATGACATATTATGTTCATGACTACCACGTTCGTCCGCAACGGCCCATCACCACGGTCCAAGGTGTCCATCCCTATACACACACACCGTTGCCGCAGTGTCACCATCATACACCAACCTTCATATGATCGTAGTCCATTCAAGTTATTTACCCACGCTTACATAATCAAACATGGCTGTGTTAACGGCACGATTTTGGCCGTAGATTGGTGTGGGAGCCCGAACGTGGCTTATAATGATAAACGGGTATATATGGCCATAGATGTCGATAGCACAGCCACGGGATCTGGAAAGATAAACTTGAAAATGGTCGGACCAGCGGATAGATGGCGTCCGATGTGTAACAAGGGAGACAAGTTCAGCAGCGATCACTAATATATAAAAGCTCCACTGACCCAAGAGCTTTGAAATGTACAGGATCTCGTGCGATACGAAAGGTGCTGAGCCCGTGCTCTCCTGGTCCAGAATACTAGTTCGGCCCAGAATTTTTCACCTAAATCCAGTCTCTCTCCTCAATCAACTCATTCCAGGAACTCTCTCTTCGACATTCAGGTCGAGCAACCGCAAACCCATGCCGTACGATTAGCCATACTGGCATTATTAACACCTCATGGCTAGACATTATTGGGAGCACCAGTACTAATAGTACACGCGGTAAAAACCACCAGGACGCCTCAATCGTCATTCGTAGCATAGTCGTCCAAGGAAAGAAAAAGGAATTTCCGTCATAACTCATCGTTCAAAAATCGTCACGGCGTCGACGCCGATGCTCATACGTCCGAAACCTTTTCATCATCTTCGTGAAGCTCATTACCATCGGGCTGTTCGCCTTCCATGACCGCGTCATCATGTCCACCTCCTTCTTCAAACGCAGTCTTGTGTTTCTCAAAGCGAGACGAGTGGTGTCTGAATGGGACAAGGTGAAGCGAACGCATGGTCAACATATCATGTCATAAGCGTGACAAGAGAGAAGCAGACGACGCACTCGGGTCCGAAGATCGTTACCAAGACAACGTATGCACAAACGACACCGATGAAGATCCCTTGCACCGTTGCGTAATTAGGAACGTTCTTGAGCTGGCCATTGACGACGATGTTTGTCCTCAAATTATTCCCGGCGGCTAGACCAGACCAGACCAAACGTCAGCATCCGGCACCAGTACGTGAATAGACAGGAAGCAACACGCACTCGCTTCGATTTGGGAAGACGCAGAAGAGACCATCTGGAAGATGAAGATCAATTAATGTATGCGAAAAATCGCTCATGGACGACCGCGACGTACGTTACCAAGCTGATAAGCTACACCAGGGAATGTTGCCCTAAAGGCAGGAGGCGATAACTCCGCGAGCTGAATGGGGATCTAAATATCCGCGTTAAGTCTCTTCAAGCAATTGAGAGAGAAGATCTGGGACGTACGACTCCCCATGCACCCTGAACACCAAATTGGACACAGAACGCACCCGCAGAGAGGGGACCAAAGGTGTTTGGAACGATCCACAAAGGTATAAATGCTTTGCGGTAACAAGCGTCGATCAGCGATCAGGGCGTGATGATCCGTGATCCGAATCGTCAAGGGCAAGACTTACCGCCAACAAGGAATACTGCAATACTGAACGAGACTGCAAGTCAACCAGGAGATAAAACACGAGACCACAGTCGCGCTTACACAATAGTAAGTCGACGTCCGATATATTGACTCCAATAGCCGGCCACTGTGCCACCACTGCATTGTACCGCAATGAAAAATGTAGCTGTGAGTTTTATTCACGACAATTGAACTCACGCAATGGCTCCCTACAACATCGTGATCAGCACATTGCCAGATGAAAGGTAAGCCAAATACACGTACACAATTTCCAATAATAGTTGCAATCGTCGCGTCATGAGAAGAAAACCCTTTGGTCGTTTCCAGATAGGTGGGATATAGGTCCTGCCATGACAAACCAACCACGGAGCACATCAATAAATCGCAATACCCACAAAGTGTGAAATCCCCATACTTGAGAACCATGAGACAAAAAGTTGAATCCTGGGGACGAGATAAGAATTAAAATAAACAACTTCTCACGGGCCGGGAGGCCGGGATTTGGCTTACCGGTCATGAGCAAGACAGCATAAATGCACAACTTCCAATGAAGCCTGAGCATTTCCTTTGTTTCATGAATAAAGATCTTTGTCTTTTCGGCGGTCGTCGTTCCTTTCGCTTTCTCGATGGCCTTTGCACGCAAGAAGACCTCCGATTCGGGTAAGAGTGCCCGAAGAACCGCAGCTAGGAATGAGACACCGGAACCGAACCAGAAGAGCGTCCGCCACGTGTAGTGCGTGTGTGGCACGACAGTGAGATTGATGACCGCAGCAATAAGATAACCGACCGCATAGCCTTCTTGAAGAATACCGCTCGCAAACCCTCGGATCTCGACGGGAAGGTTTTCCAGGGCTGAAGAGGAAGAAAGTCCCCAGATTCCGCCCATTGAAATCCCAAAGAGGGAACGAACAGCGAGGAATTGAAAATAGGTGTTTACGAAACCGGTTGCGAGCGAGAAGACGCAACAGAGTAAGAGGTTAAATACGAGAGGCCATTTGCGCCCAAAACGATCCGATAAGATGCCAAATATGACCTGATGCAGAGTTAATGGAGAACTAAAGACTGGCAAAAGAATGCCTACAGCGCCAACTGATCGGAAGAGTAGGGTGAGCGTGATGGCGGTCGTCTGGGCCAGTAGTCGTGAGGATATTGATGATGACGATGATGATGATCCGATCTTACCAGCTTGGACGTCGATACGCCAAATTGTTCCGAAAGTAAAGTAAGGGTCAAGGAGACAGCGAAGAAATCAAGCGCATCACAGGTCCATGCGAGCCAGCTGGCAAGGAATGGATACGCATGAGCGGAATGATACCACAGACGTATTTTGACTTACCCAACCCAAAAGTGCGCAATTTGCATGAATTTGAGCGACAAAAGGGCCGGGAGAAAACCGGAGCTGCTGCTCGTCTCCCGCTTGGGGATGAGATTGACAAGGAAACGAGGTGCCATTTGAACTTGAGTCAAAGGGCGATAAGGAAGGGGCTGATGCTCGCAGGAGGGTTTCCCAGAGGTTTGTCAATGTTGGCCCATGGACGATGATAAGCCGGTATATATGTGCACACAGTGCCCACAAAGGCACGGTTACCAGCCAAATGCAGCTTTCACTCCCCCGGTTCCCGTCGAGCGCTCATTTTTCCAGGCACAAATGTCAACCTTACGGCAATGTGTAATCGGTCCAGCTGACCATGAGCTCGCTTACCAAGTTATTCCCAACACCGATTTTCATAAATTGCGCAACTGAATGGCAGGTCAGCCAAGCATTGCATGGCAAAACTAGATGGGTTCGTCACCAAGTTTTATGTCTGCGCCGCACCTTGTAAACAGGACTCTCACCGTCGCGAGGGTATGTGCAGATAGCGGCTTCAGGGCGGGCCTAAGGTTAGAGTGGTGGACCTTGGCCCTTCCCGTAAGTCTTACGATCATCATTGACATGGCGGTTCAAATCTTGGTTCAGATGATTGTTCATTCATCCCAGCCGTCTCCATTCATATCCATGGCCAGATTGTTCGATGAATGTTTTGAAACCCAGATTGAGACTCATCCAAGCTGCCCAAATGTACCGTTTCGAAGGTATGAAACCCTGACGACCACTGTCAGAAACGAACACGACACTCTGAGTCCTGCCAGTGCCAGTTAGCGACCCCGCACAGCAGTCACGATGGAGCAAACCCCACGGGCTTAATCCAGCGAGGCGCTGCCCTTTCAGAAACCCACGGACCTGGTACCCTTCACTCGGCTACTATACTTACTTGGGAAGGTATGATCCCGCAATAGAAACCATGACCGACTTATCGGATAAGTGGCGTTTGCCATCTGTCCAGCCCCCACACACATTACAATGCCATCATACACCCAGTGACCATAATTATTTGTCGCACTCCGTAGACCGCCGTAACAAGCAGCTGACCAGTTCGCGCACGAGTTTCATTGATGGCCAGTCCGCGGACATATCAGGCATATCGATCGACATACGGTTACCGTTTCAGTTTCTTGCTCCTCCGTGTGGGCTTCTTTCCCCCACTTGCGTCCCCTGTGGTTTCCAGTCTTCGCTTCTGTCCCAACGCGGTGCTGCTCTTGACGCTCACGACAGTCGCACCCGCTTTTCCCTGTGCAAGCTTCGTCACCTGGGCCTCTGCTGCACTCCAGTCTGCAGCTGCATCGTTGATGGCATACCTAAAGTCCGGCAATCCAGAATTCAGTTATCTTTTGAAAGCGACCAGTTAAATATAGTCGCCATACGCAACCAACGTCTTCCATTCACGTGTGGGTTAAAGCGGAAGTAGGCGGAGGGAATGAGGGGGGAAGATGGAAAACGAAACGGTCTAGACTTGGAAGCACTTACTTATTCAGATCAAGCGACTCAATCATCGCACGTTGCTTTTCGCGTAGCGCTCTCGTCACTTCATCTCCCGCTTCGTCTAGCTCGTCTTCAACACTGGTCTTGATAGGTTGCCATGGCTTTGATGCTTCTCCGTTACCGTCACCATCCTCAACGTCATCTTGGACGCGAGAATCCGTGTTGTTGGACGGGGGCGCGACGGGGATGTCCGCCCCGATGGCCTCCTTCTGGATATCAGTCAACTTCTTGCTGATCTTGCGAATGAGCTTGTTGAACAACGCCAACGCTTGGGAGACGGGTAGCGATAACTCTTTCTGATGACCAATATCGGCAATTAATTTCGTCATCGTTGGGGGATCACTTACCTCGACCTCCTCGACAGACTTTCTTTGGAGGCCCATGCCAAGAAGTATCGAAGCTTGCACAGCAGATAGATTCACGCCATCTCCCAGCCGTTTATCAAAGTAGAGGGAGGCAACACAAGGTAGGAGGTCTAGAATAACATGGTAGTCCACCATATTATTAGCATACGACTCGAGTCGCTTGAGATCAAATGGTGTCATGAGAAAAGAAAGTTCGGGTGAGGTAATAACTAGCGGCGGAGACGATGAGGAATACTCGGTGGAAGGACCAGTGGAGCCTACCTCGTGAATTACGAAGATCATCACTCTCCCCTTTCTTCGCTCCCGCATTGGTAGCTTCGAGGATGCTCAACGCTGTCACACTCCCGAACTCCCCGAACTTGAAAGAGAGTAACGAGAGGAAGCGTCGTCTGAAGTCTACCACACAAGAGGGTTACATCCGTGTCCTCGTTTGCACAGTCCGACTCACCCTTTGCAAGTTCGCCCAACCACTCTAATTCACTTTCGGCTGAGCTATTTAGCCCTCGAACCATCATACACGTGTGTTCGCCCGTGAGCTCAGATTGTGTTTGCCGAAGATAAAGTGGTACGAAGCCCGCGCGTTTCCAAAACCTATTTTTGAACGATATTAGTAGATTGATCCCCTAACGAGAGGAGCCACGCAGGCACGCCAATGACCGTCACCGGACCGGTTTTCCAGGTTATAAACGTACCTCAGCAACTGCGGTGTCAATCCATATGACACACCTAGATAATCTAGGCTTTCTGGTTTCCTTTCCGAGAGGCGCAGGAGCAGCGGCGGCATCGCATTCGCCGGACGGACGGTTGGGTTGTCAGTTTGAAGGTCCGCGTTCTGTTCGGAACAAGGAGGATTGAAACGAGAATAAAGGCACCGAATCAAATCAAATGATCAGTCAAGAATTGGATATCCAAGTACGTTGAAACGGGCGCACAGAATCGATGACAGTGGCATCGGGATAGGACGGTTCGGAAAGGGTATTCTCGGAAATGTCGAAGTATTCCCCGCTGTAGAACGAATTGAGAGCTTTGAGGGCTCGAGAACCATACCCCATCTGTACGTGCGTGCAGAGAAAAAGTTTATTGTGTCAGCCCCATTCACCAAAGACAAATCGTCTCCCCCTCTCAGTGATGCTTCAAGGTTTAGCACCTCTGGGGATGAAGAAACGGGATGACCAGAAGGAGATGAGACTGATCGGAAGGAGTCCGCCACTCACGTTTGCGTAGTCCGGGTGTGTCGCAATCCTGACTATCCGGCCACCACTCAACGTGCCGAACTTGCTCTCCTGGAACTGCTGCGCGACAATCCAAGGAATCATATCACCCCCTGCTCTGAAACCCCTGCTGAGTCCCTCCATAATTGCGGATTTGCTGATGTTGCCTTCGAGTGCGACCTGGAGCACTACGAGCGGTTCTGGGAGATGCGATTCATCGTCTTTGAGGGGCGGGAGGAGGACGAAGAGATGGTGTGCTGGAGCATCCGACATGAGCTGCAGATCGTTGGGCTGGTTTTTGTAATGCGAGGCAACGTAGAGCGCCATTATCCGCTGAAGGAACATCTCAGAAGCGGGATGGTAACTGAACAGTGTATCCCGTGAGACGTAGTACAGCTCACATGCTGAGGGGTGTGGGCATCCTTGTACCGCGGCGACAGCATACTCGGAGGAGATAGTAGCATTGAGACACAGCAAGCTGTTCAGCCATTTTTCAATTTTGTCTCCGGCACCATAACGAATGGGTGTCTCGAGTTTTATTTCGCGCAGCGTGCGCGTTTTGGGAGCATTAGAGTGCCCAGGGACCATCTTTTTGGAAGATGATGTGGTTGCGATAGATGAATCTTGTGTGATGGCATCTTTCGTGAGGGAGGGACGAGTGCTTTCCCGCAGTTGCTGTATGAGTTTAAGGGAAAGCGAGCGACCAGTGCCTTCATATCCATTGATGGTTGATGCCATGAATACAAGGTATGGTCCAAGGAGGTTGCGTACAAGAGGAAGGGGGATGGCCGCAGCCTCGTCGATAATGACGAGCTCAGCTTGTCCCAAGACATGGGCATCTTCAGGTTGGATGTACTATGAGAACGTAAGGATGAGATGTCGCTGGTAGACCGACACGACCAACCTGAATAGTTTGACGATGCTGGCGGAAGATGTTGACTCTCACAATAGCTTTGTTGAAATCGGGGTTGGTGCTCTGTAGTATGTCATAGTCGAGATGCTCTTCGTATCCCAAGGCGTCCAATCCCTTGAAGACAAATTCAAATAGTGTCTTCAAGTTTTCCGGGCTTGGACTCGTCACGAAGATGTTCGAATACCCGTGCGCCAGCGCAGCTGCAATTGCAAGACCTAATGCTGCAGACTTGCCGCGTCCACGAGCAGCTGTTAGCGTCACGGTGGAGGCAAGAGTCTTTTCGGCGATAGCCTCCACGAAAGTGAGGATGGCTTGCGCTTGATCGATAGTTCTTGCAAGCTTGATAAGTTCACCAACAGGCTTAGTATCGGCCAAGCTATCTTTGAGATCCTTGAGTTCCACGTCAGCCTTTCCTTTGCCATTCTCGTCTTCGATGGGTGTTATATCCTTCCCTTCGGATATAGGGAGTACGTTAAGCTCATCGTCCAACACGAGGCAGTCCGCGCAGGATCCCAAGGACAGGATGAAACGTTCGTTGAATCGGGCGATTACAGAATCGTGAGATGAAGTGCGATAACGAGCATGGACGTCCTGCACAAATAATGTCTCTCATTGACTCTGTTCATGCAGCGAGTGCACTCACCATGGTCAACGTGTACAATTGCCTGAGTGACGTCATTGTCTTTAGCATCAGCACTACAAGTCCACCGCCCTCGACCGTTTCAATCGTCCGCGCAAGCAGGTTGGGCGTGATAGCCTCGAAATCTTGTAAGACACACATCCCATAAGTGTTTCCGAGGATTTTGTGTGTTTCCTTGTAGTAGGTATATCGGATGTCAGTGACGGTAACGAAAATTTCGAATGGATTTTGTTCATTGGGTTCACGGATGCCTCGTTTAACGTCGCGCTTGATTTTCGCTTCTCGTTTTTTACGATGTCTGATTTGGCCCGTTTGCAGAAGAGATCACAAAACACGTTCAACGGCGAAATCTCTCTAGAAACAAGTGCGGAGATACTACTCACGTCGTGAATCCGAGATCTTTCTTGTAACACCATAGCACCGACGGCCGAGCAGACACCCGAGCTTGTGAAAGTAAATAATGGAGGTTGACGATCTGATCTCGCCACGTTAAGCAGTCATATCATTTCTCGTATTGGATCAAACGCACCTGGTCCCTGCTCTTGTCCCCGACCAAGACTATGAATGATCTATGGTTCTTCTTGACATTGTTGGTGATGAGGGTCGGAATTCGAGGGTCGAGCTGTTTGCGCATGAGCGGATAAGCGTGTGTATTATAATCACGAGCTGCGTGATGTTTTCACGTCTTTGAACAGACGGTAAAAGTTGCCCAAGCTTGTCGAGAAGGTGAATATACTCGGTGAACGAGCTTGACAGAGTACTAGGGTGGGAACAATTTTCCATAAAAGACGATATAGTGCGCTTACTTCTGACGGTTTCCCGTAGCGTTTACATTTGAACTGGTCCAACTTCAACGTACCGATGGTCGTCGATTATTTCTATGGATTCGTCCACTCAACCTGAACCTAGTAGGGTCACCCGGGGGTGATTCGAAGTAGACGGTACGGAAGGGTTTAACTCAGATGTCGAATGGCGGGAAATCCTTATGGCTCCATTTGACCCTACCTATTATGGTCTGGTTCTTGCGCAGCCTGCGCTTGTGGTATTACTGACCCTTTCCGACAATCTAAGGATTTCAAACCATTCCTTCTCGACGATTGATCGAAGCAGTGATGGTCGCCATTCACCAATTTTCGAATGAGGCCCACAGTACACCCCTCTATGGCCTGCACCAGCGGATACGATTTTGCGAAATATTATAGGGGCGAAACGGAGATGAACGTGAACTGGTACTATTCCCTGATCCGTTTTCACTGCGAACCGCGTTAGGAGTTTGAACGTCTCTTCAACGTTGCATCCAGTATTCGTTTTTCGGGCCACCTCATCTATTGAAGGAGGACATGCTTTCACAAATGTAGGGTGACCCCTCGGCACGTTCGATCCAAGGCGTTCTTCGCATTACGTGCTGCTCTCAGCCTAGGATTCTAAGGAGAGCGACCGCGGCCTGAATTCCGAAGATGCTCACTGTGACTGACATCCACCTGAACCACTTCTACGAAGCGCAGCATGCCGACTCTCCCATTCACGACCAAGGCAAGTCTTTATAGACGTGGTCGGGTGGTGACGCATGCACTAACCAGAGGATGTAAATTTTGAAACTAAAACCCTCTTACCTTCGGCTGGTGCATAGTGCCTCAACGACTGCACGCAAATCGTCGGTGTTGATAGCATTCGACTCGGAGGGAATGAGTGAACATGATCGATAGTGAGAGGATGAGTTTTCGCAATTCCGAAGTTCTTGAAGCCCGAGACCCGAGGTGTCGGAATGTCGATTTTGCTTTGGTCCAACCGGAAGGTGTTCACCTTCATCATCCAAGTCGATTGGTATTGTTTCCGGCGCATTCCAGGTGAGTGTTGAAGAGGTGCTGTCGACCAAAGTCAGGCGTGTTTTTGAATATAATGTCCTACGTGCCAACCTGTGAAAAAGGGAGTAATAAGCATTCGATGCCAATAGTGATGGCGTAGCATCATGATCATGATGTGTGGCATCGAAACAGATATTCTGGTGGCATCTGTGTGATTTCCATCCCCTGCACCGCTGTGAATGAGACAGTGTATAAGGACAATCTGTCCGAAGATCTAACCAAGATCCGAGTCGGCGCCGTGGATAGATTTTGTTCGGACATGGAGTCGGACACGCCGCCAGTACTACATACTATGTGGTGTTTCCTCGATGTCGCCGGGCGACTTTTCCGAGAGTTCGTATAACGATGTGGGTCGGAATGAACTCAAGTTTTATGAACGGCCTGAGCGTGATGCAAGATTTGGGACTCACAGAGTTGAGCAAGAAATCTAATGTATCCATTGGCGAGGTCGCAAAAGGCATCATCCCCGTTGCAAGAACTGATATCATGGCACACGGTGTCTCGTGAATCATCATTGGGAGCCTCTCGGATGAGGTATCCGAGGACACGAGAGTGCATAAAATCGACTTGTGTTACGGCTTGAGCTTCATGTTGCAAGCAGAGTCTGTAAGCTTCCTGCCAAGGATCATTGGCATCTTTGTTGGTTGGATACTTGAAATATGGAAGCGTGTTTGGTAGCACTTGTGTGAGCATTGTTCAATAAGCAACGGCGGAGTAGGTTGTTGTCAATGGTGTCGATCACCCCCATCCATACGGCACATGATTCAAACCTCCACGACGCAGTTTGGGAACCTCACAATTGCCTCGCCGTTCCGTCATACACCACCCAACTTGGGCATCGAGATTGGTAGCGACTTCAAAAATAATTGGTTTCCGAAGTAGTTCCAACTTTGCAACTTGATCATGATCGTCAGCTTTCCTTTTGACGAAGACCTGACTGATCTCATCCTCGCTGCGCTTTGCGACATCCACAGCCTACAGTCTTTCGTCTTAACCTCAAAGTTCGTATACAACGTCTTTAATACCTGCCGTGCTTCTATCCTCTGTGCTGTCGTGTCTAACCACCTCGGTCTTGCCACTCCGCCAGCCGTGCGGCTCCTCAAAGTCATGGTCGGTGTCAAGTCCAATTGGCATGGCTGGCTTGCCCCACTCCCAGTAACCAAACTTCCCAGAGAAGACGATTTCCAACCTCATGTCACCGTCACGATGCAAGAAGCTCACATACTTGTCACTAATCACGATGTCGTTCGAGAACTTGAGTCACTGTACAGCTGGAGGTGATCGATTCCACGAATCTGGACAATCATGTTTCCTGCCGCTCATGCCATGTTTTTCAGAAAAAAGGATCCTCGATCACGCGCAAGTCAACTCACGCCGGACGAGTCTGAGCGATTCCAAGCGGCGCTGTGCAGAGTGTGGCTTGTCTGCGTGCTGTGTGGTCGCGCCGCACCTGCGAATCGCATCAGAAAAAGCAAGTCCAAGCGTCTGTTGGAGATCCTGAGGGACCTTGGGCGGATGCAGGCCAAGTTCCTGCAGAGTTTCACACCTTCACAGATGGCACCACTTTTGGAAGCATGGAGGTTTATGCTGGACTTGGCTATGTGGGCCATTCGGGCTGATTTTGTTCCACGTAAAAGTCAGTGATTATTTATTTCTCAGCTTCGTGATCCTCAATCCAAATGCAAGATGCAGACAGCTATTCCTTGGCAGCGTATCTTGCCTGGTCTGGCCCCAGCACAACGTTGCAAGCCTTCCGAGGAAAATTGACAAGTGTAGACCAGAAAGTCGTTCCTGCTCTATCTACGTCCTATGAACAATTTTGTGAGGTATTCAATTCGGCAAGTCCGCCCAAGCAACCAGCAACTGGGATTTTAATGTCCCCAGACGAGTGTTTTCTAAACACACTAAAATGTATGTTATCGTGGGATGAGCTTGGTGTGACTAAGT
This sequence comes from Hemileccinum impolitum, assembly GCA_003316335.1. Lineage (NCBI taxonomy): Eukaryota > Fungi > Basidiomycota > Agaricomycetes > Boletales > Boletaceae > Hemileccinum > Hemileccinum impolitum. Next base: position 15,772 of record QFEQ01000770.1, on the reverse strand, counting down.
ACAACATGAGAGTAGGTCAACGATGCGCACAAACATGTTTCGGGGACTTGTGGAACGAGTCAAGTTCGTGCTTCTTTCACGAGCGTGACATGAAACTTGCTAATAAGGTGTACCCCTAGACTGGTCTTACTTGCGCGGAGTCATCCCACCTTCAGATTTCTTCGAGTTCCTCGGGCTCCCTTGGTGGAATTCATTTACAGATGCAGATATGTTGGAGGAGATCTGCCGCAGTACGCCTTATTTCCGACTTATTAGCAAAGTTTTCGTCCTCCGCTTGGAGGCATACAAATCTTACACTGGCTTTGTACAACCTGCTTACAAACATTTCTGCACGATAACATGGAAGCATTTTGTCGATCTAGGGGATACCCTGAGCAGATTGATCAATGAAATTTCATTTTCCAATCACCTTAACGTTGGTCTGGGACAAGGCAACGTGAGGATGAAGAACCATGCCTCTTCGAACACCGTTCACAGATCAAGCAAGCACCAGTCTGAACCAGCTACAGGGGATATACATACAAGCCCAATTTCATACGTAGGGATCATCGCACGGATGTGTACGCCTGGGTAGTCAAGGGGTCGCCCTCCTTCGGTGGGCTCGCAATAGATGCTGGCTACAGAGCCCGTTGGGGACTTTCTTCAGAAGCTTCGGGATGAATGGAGCCTGGCGGCCCGTCTCGGCCGCTTCAATGATGGTGAGGCGAATGAGTAGGGCCTCGATGACGACGTTGATGGGCATCAGGTGGTCCCTATGCTTTTGTTTCTGTAAGTTCAGTCTCGTAAAAGGAAATCAGTTGCTCGACATTCGTTTCTGAATGGGTGATGCTGTACACGATGTGCCCTGTTTGGATGGGGAACCCGATGAAACCAGAAGTTCTGGATGGTGCGTTAGTTTTTGCGTCACCGTCCATTGGATTATGATATTCCACCCAAAGAAGGATTACTGGAAGTCGTGCTCGGTGCTGGCGAGAGAGTCTGAGCTAAGTGGCAGACAGGCTGGGTGACCTTAGACTCTAGAGAGAAATATATTTGACCTGAGCTGAATATTGTGATATTTGGCAATAACATTGGCCAAGGGCAACAAATACACTACCAGTCTCCGCTCCAGATTATACCTTGTCAGTTTTTTCACCACCACTCAACCTCATCAGCCTGTGAGCAAGATCTCACGTATGAAGGTGAGCCCTGTCCTGGGTTCTTCTTTCCTCGTCCATTTGTCAATGATGATATATATAAAAACAAAATACTGATTTAATGAGTACGACCCGCTTTGATAAACGGGAATGACCGCATGCATAACTCTTTCTGATATTTCCCTATGACCTTGTTCATTGCGTCAGAGGAATATGACTCACGTTTCTGTATATCTTTTGTAGGAACTGCCAGTGTTAAACTGTAACTGGTTTGCCTCGTAATCCTGGTGTCGTGCTTATTGGGTACGGGGATAATTCTCTTTACCACCCCCTTGGAGTTTATTATGGTAAACCTTTGTCCATGTTCTAACATCACTTGTAATCCCCTCACCGGTGCAGAAATGCCAATCCCCCTGCAATGATCTGGGCCTCGGGTGCGAATACGGTCATCAACTGTTGCTGCGAACGCAGTCAGCATACTGGCGGCTCCCTTGCTCACCGTAAGCGAGTTCAGATAACATTCACATATCGTCGTTGCAGTCTTTTGATCATTAAGCCATCATTCAGGTTTCAATGCCTGATTTGAGTCTAAGGAGCAACTGAGGTAGACATCGTAGAAATCTGACGAACATGCATATTTCTCAGTGGGCATTTCTTGATTTCCTTACAAAATCCCTCTATGCGAAATTGGTTCGGTCAATCCCACTGAGTAGGGCTGTGTCCATTTCTCACTCATGACCCTCCAACTGCGTTACATCAACTTCAGGTATTACAACGTACATGTATAGTTCGTTAGAGCGTTCATGAACAAATCAACATTCTAAACGTGGTCGTTCTGAATCGAGTGAAGTCAAGCAGTTACAATCTCCCTCAGCGGGAAAACATTTCCGCAGAGGCATTTTCTACTCTGACATGTTCATATCTGTCTCTTCAGCATCTCCCTGCATGTTTACCAATCAATATCATCCGCATATAACCGGTAACCACTCACTTTGTCCTCTTGGAACTGGCGCATGCGCTCGCCCGTTAGGATCGAATCAAACCGATCGATGTTGATAAACGCAGAATAGAGGTGAATTTTCTTCTTCTCGATACTCGCTAGGTTGGGCAAACTTTGGGTTCGCAACGACGTTGCCTTGGACTCTGAATCCGTCAGAAATACGTGGCACCGTGTACGCGTATTGGAGAATTTCTCAGGAAGACCATCACGTCCATAAACCTTCTTGAACTCGATATCCTTTGCGATGTGTGTGGAAGCGGTCATCATCCGAACTGTAATGACGAACTCGTTGGTGAGGACAATGGCACTGAGAGAAGCGAACGTCTGGACGGCGGGAACCAAACATATTGGACGTTCATGCAAGTCATGTATGTCTGCATTATTTAGGTCGCCGGGCTTGCGAAAAAACTGCGTTCTGTCCCTGCACGACGGGATTCTGAGGTCAGGTGAGCCCTCCTCAGCGGCAACACATAAAATGTGTTCTTCGGCTGCAGAGTGGCGTAACCACAGGAGGACGCTAGTCTCGAATATGTGACCTGCTGATGAGGCGAACCATGGGTGCCCGCTGATCACGGTGTACAAAGTATGTCGCGTAGCAGAATCGCGATCGGCGTAGGCGCATGAGATGAATCCAAGGAGGTGAGGTGATGCAATGCGCACGGTTGCCTCTTGCCTGGAATCATCCATTGGCTCTACGACAACAAGTCGGTACAACGCCGATTTTTCCTCCAACAGCATATCCAAATCACGACATTGCTCGAAGTTCCGGGTGAACCGATTCGCGAGGGCAGTCACAACCGCTTGATGCTGCCTAACTTTACTGGGGTCCAATAACGAGATGCAGGTGCGTGCGGAAGGGCCCCATAACCTATAATTCTTGACCAAACTTTCGAGATCGAGGTCGAGTACTGTACTATGTGAAGATATCAGCGTGAACACAAGTGGCGAAAATTATGTTGAGCTTACCCGAGGGCCTCAATTTCATCTTGAGTGATCACCTCCATCCAGTGAATGATCGCTAACTCATCCTTGATCCACCCTGCGGAAATCCGTAATGAGGATGTAGTTTGACTATTACGGCCTTTTTCACCTGGCATGCAAGCCGAAAGGCGGGACATGGCCGTTCGTACATGTCTTTGGCATCAGCAAGGGCCCATGTTCCACGTGGTATATATTTCGCCGATAGGGACTTGTTGTCGTATAACCTAGCACCATAGCTGTCGAAGAGAAAAAACTCGTCATACACTTGAAAAGCGACGGGCTGTTTATGATTCAACAGGCGGAGCAGAAGATAATAAAGGAAACAGGTTTTTCCTAGTCTGAGAGTTGATTGTTAGCAAAGTAGACCGCGTCCGGGATGCATACCGATTCCTGGTTGCCCAGTGACAACCATGCCACCGGTCCTAGGGTTTTTCTTGTACGACATGATGTAGTGGTAAGTAACATCATAGTCTTTGCGGACCAGGAGAACCTCTTCGCGGTAATAGAGGCCAGTTCTCAGAGGATCGGTCTGCTCCTTTGTTAAATACTTGAGGTTGTCACGGCCCGGTACAGACTCCAGTAGTTCATCGAGGTCTTTCCCCCAAAATCTGGCGTGAATGAGGCCGGCAGCATCGTCGGCGTTCATAGTGCAGTGATGTCAACTCCGGACCTTTGTTGACGCTTATTTGTGTGTTATGGTACAGTCACGATTGCGCAAGCTGCTTCATCATATCCTGAATTCTCTGACCGCACACTATTCTGTGGTAATGCCGCCGTTGATTCAGTTCCATTACGACTGACTCCTTGGAACCAAAATAAGTCCGTCACGGATCCAGATTATAAAACATTGATTCTGATGCGAGTGTTAGCAAGACGTGATGGACAATGGCCCTTTAACCGTGACATTTCCATGCTCAAGATACGTAGACTTCTTGTAATAGGAGAACAACTGTCTTCTGCTCATCGAGTGTCTGCTTTTGAGAGACTACGTCAAACTCACCTCGCGATTGTCCAGGGGAAGGTTCGGTACAACAATACGACAAAATATCTGGGCCATCCGAGCCCTGACTCTTAGGCTCGAATCTCTCAGTTTGTCTGGTATCTCTTTATAAAGAATACTCACCAGGACGAGACTCCCGCTCCCACCCATTGCCGTATCCAGCATAATATACATCGACTAGCCTGAGGTCGCCACCGACTAAAGAGATACGGACCACATTTGACTTTCACGTCCACCAACCACTTTTTAGGTAGCTCTCTGCGGAACCTCTGATGGAGGACTACAGCGTTCTTTACGGCTCGATGTTGCTTCCAGTCACCCGCTCGCCTGGTACCAAGGGACATACAACGACGATAGTCATGGTTCATCGAAAAGATGAAAAAGCGTTGAACGTGGGAGTACCTACTAGTATTGGGTTATCCTCCGACGACAGGGACCCCAAGTATTCATAGCCAAGATGTTAGACGCTGCGCTCCGCCTGTTACCTAATTAGGTAAGTATACCAACTTGACCGACTATCAAGTGGCTGACAGATGTGGCTAACAGACCGTGCGGCTAACCCGAACGAACTGTTATGGCTGACAGGACCCAGACAGTTATAAGAGGGGATGGATTTCGAGCCAAGGGACCCCACTGCGCTGCTTCTTCACAGTGACCTGTCGACTTCATTTCTCTGCCCACCTAGCCCAAAGCACTCTTTTCTCGCCATGATCCAGTCCACCATTTTCACCTTCGTGGTTGCGTTATCGTCCTTTGTTGCCGTCGACGGTGCCATTGTTCAACGTGACGACCTCTTCGTGAGCGGTTTCGATCCCCACTTGTTAAAGACCTTGGGACTGACGTTGTCTTGCATATAGACCGACTTGACACCTCCCAGTCAGCCTTCCTCGCCCATGGATGGTGATGTTTCCCCTGGCCCACAGTTGTCCAGCACAACATCTGCTCAGTCGACTCCTTCGAGTGCTCTTGGTCTGCCTCCGACGATTCCGACTGCTGGCACCAACATGTCAGGGAAGAACAATGCAGTCACGACAACGACGACTACCTCTGGTATCTCCACGACCCCCGCGTCAATGCCACTCCCTCGTGCTGAGGATCCCTGCGCCGACGTGGACATATGGCGAGCTAATTTAGCGGTAGGTGGTCTCGTGCCAAAAATCACAATAGCCCAGAATCTGTGTGCTCACTGCCTTCAACAGTACTCCGCAGGGGATGTAGTGCTCTATTATGACGCGCAAATGCAACAAGAGATCGCATTCACGGCGAAGCAGTGGAGCTGGGGTAGTTCACCACCCGATCATCCTGATGAATGGGTTCGCGGTGCCAATGGCTGCCAGCATGGATTTGGCATTCGGTTTCTCGACTGCGACAGTATCCCTGAATGGCAGAACAACGTTCCATATACCGCTGGAGAGCAGGTTGTCTATCAGCGTTTGCCATGGGGTGCACTGCAGTGGACGCAGGGGAACCCACCTGAAGATGCCTCTGGGTCGTGGAAGTCCTTGGGAGGTTGTATTTTCACACACTAAACGAACCTTAGGCATATTTTCCTCGTCTCTTAGATATCTCAGTGACTGTATGTTCATATACGACTGGATACATTTCGATATTACTGGTGGAACTCCTTGGATGTCTCTTGTAGACAGTAGGCGAGAGCATGCGGGCCAATGATGCTCCAAAAATGTCCTGGGTTCGATCTGACGGTAGCGATAGTAGAGGTGACTCGGTGTGACGATCCAGCATAGAACCCTCGATGGCACAGGAATGACGCGAAACTGGCGACGGCTACTAATGCATATGTCGACTCGCAGCGCAGCATGGGTGCATGCATCACTCCCGGCTGGCAAACGAGCGTGGCACTAGAGCAGGGCAAGGTTAGCTTGGAAGAGAACGTACATGACCGCATCCGGCACAGGTAGCACACAACATGATGTCCTGTTGGCTGTTGCAAGACATCCCCAAACGCCAAAAACCCGGAATTAGGTGGTAGACGAGGATTTGAAAGCCGTTTTCGCCGTGGCAAGAGGAAAGAATGGGTGCTTGGCTCCTGTGTGTCAATGCGTCGATAAAGCGTTAAAGTCTACTATACAGGCCCACAGGTTAGTGAAAGCGAGCGTCGGGCACGTAATTCTCCTAGACAGCATGTCAGTACATATACCTAAGGATTATTGAGTCCCGACAAGCGGCCTGAGAAGACCCTTTCAACTTGAATGAATCCTTCTCTTCCGCATCATTCTGGATACGGACCATAAGAAAAAGGATAATTACCTTGTTACCTTGCTTGACAAGGTTCCTCCTGGATCATAAGTCATGGGAACAACTCACCGGGAAACTCATAACCTAGTACCTGGTGTTGCAACCACGGGTTTTGGTCTACACACCGTGACCAAATGCTGAACAGTGAGACTTGAAAAGTTAGCATCATGATGGTGATGCGCGGTGGAATGCGCAAACGCCAGCGACAACTCGGGATTACACCGCAGCGTGCCAAGTCGCACTGAAGACCACTGCGGAAGTAACACATCATTACCTGAATGTATATTCTACAAACCAACGACTTATATGTATATGTATGCGGGGTGATACAAAGGATGAACAGTCAAAGAATACGCACACAAAACCAGCTCATTTGTAGCACCGGCGTGTCTAGCCACGTCCGCGTCTCTTGAAGATATGTCCATATCTCTATGTTTTCTTCTTCTTATGCGACTTTTTGAGGGCAGGTGCAGCAAGCGTGGGTGATCTTGATTCCTTGAGTTCGTCTTCCTTTTGCAGGTCGTCCAGACCCCGTTTCTACGACCCAACCGCACAAATGAATGATTACCGGAACAAACAGAACAACCAGATACTTACCTTTCCCCTCGACTTTGACTTTCCCTCCTGTTGTGCTAGCGCCCCTGCCTCCTTCTCCCCAGTAACGTGTTGCATGCACGCTGCAACTCCTGCGTCGACCGACTCTTGAAGAACCAATCAAACCGAAACACAGGGAACTCGGATATATCCCGCTTAATGCGCTCATATACATCCTCGGCGCGCATCCCATAGTGGTTCAACCGACGGAGCAAATATTGGCTTTCTTCTTCCGAGTAAGCTTTCCCCTTAGTCGTGAGATAGTTGTCCAGTTCTTGCATCGGGTGTTTGACAGAGGTGATTTTCTTGGCGAGAAGGTATTCAAGGTCGGATCGCTTGTCACGTTTGGCTTTGCCTTCAGCGATGCGAGCGGCGATGCGAGGATGTTCGGCAAGTTCTTTCCTGTGTTTCTTGAAGTAGGTATAGTAACGTTTCACCGCTTTTGGGTCCTTGTCCTGGATCTCAGAAGCAAGCAAGTCATAATCATCCGTCCTAAACGTGTGGGGCAGAACAAAAAATCAATGTCGTTTCAAACAGTATGGCATACGGGGACGTCAACGAACCATCCATAGTTTTCCAACGCACGGACAAACTGTTGGAAATCTCTGCGACTCCGGTCGTGGAATCCGGCCTCTGTACACTGTTCCTTCAATGCTTGCTCTTCCTCAGCAGGCGGTTCGGCTGTGGATCAGGAAGCACACGGAGACGTGTCAATGCGATATACAAACCACGGATTCTGTGTCACGTTACCTGTGTCAATGAATTCTTGAGCTGCAGCCCGCTCCGTCTCGAGCTTCTCTAGTGTGTCGTCAAGCCCTGGAGGCTCTCTCGTAGTCGCAGGGATACCATTCGAGCGCTACGGGGATGTTCAGCCGGTTTCAATGTCATACAGTGTGATTGCCTAGACACACCTTGAACACGGCCAGTTCTCGCTCCTGAAGCTGAGATGAAAGAATTGGAAGTCCTGACTGCAAGGCGGGTCGCGATGACATCAGCACAGGATAACGCGCGCAAGGAACATTACAAGAGCCTCACATTTGTATTTGCTTCGGCGCACGCGGTAACTTGGGTGCCTTTTCTGTCTTCGAAGGTCCAGCGGGTAACGTATCCTTGAGGTAGCTATCCACCGAATAATTCATCTTTCTCTCCCGCTTCGATAACGAAAGCAAATTCAAGTTGAGCGTCTTACGTCCACTCCGAAAGTCTTCGCCTTCCCATTGTTGTAACGAACTATCAGATTTGAAGTTACTGAGATCTTCGAGGTTAAGGCCTTCATATTTACTGCTGAGCTACAAAGTACGCTCTTCTCCACGCTGAATGACAGCTTCGATGTTATCATTCATAAGCATGCTGAAAATGGAGAGTGCTTCACGACATCGAAGAGCAACATTGATAATTTTCTCGGCACCGTGCGTAATCATGTCGAGAAGTTCATCTTTGCTCGCAGCTGCGTTCCAGAGCTCATGAGATCAGCGTTATCCAAATCACAGACAATGATTGTCAACTTTGGACTGCTGCTGTCTTCCCTGTTGAATCACGAGCTGGTCAGAAGTTTCTGCGTGGCGCGCTCGAGCATACGCTCCTCGACACTGCCCTCTGTAACGAACCGGAATACATACGCTTGCTTCGTCTGTCCGATTCGGTGGGCGCGATCCATGGCTTGTAAGTCAGCTTGTGGATTCCTGGTCCACGGTGAGCTTGTCCCACGTTCGTGGCGATCAGAAACCTCACCAATCACTATCGTAGAGGACGACAATATCCGCGGTCGTCGGGTTAATACCAAGTCCTCCCGCGCGGGTCATCAACAAAAAGATGAACTTGTCACTGTTCGGTTTATTGTACTCGTCAATTGCGACGATCCGGTCATCATGTGCCGTACTACCGTCAATGCGACAGTATCCTAGGGACGAGAAGCCAAATCAGAAGTTCCATAATACCCACCGCACTTGGAAGGATACTGAATCCACGGAAGAGGCAGTAGTCCTCTAGGATATCGAGAACACGGCTCATTTGACTGAAGATCAATACCCTCGACCCTTTGACCTTCAAGGACCGGAGTAACTTGTCCAATATGATCATCTTTCCCGAGTTCTCTGTGAGATGTCCATCTGTCGTGTACGGCGGACCCGGCTCCTGTTCACGCAGAACGGGCTGGAATATACTTACGACCGACAGGGTAAATGTGGACTTACTGCGTCATCAAATAGATACGGATGGCACGTCACTTTCCGGAGCTGACTTGGGGTCGGACAGGCTACCTGACATCAGCAGTAAGACATATCTGCATGACCATGTTCATCAGACGAGTCTTTCCTTCTTTCTTTCTCGTCAATCCTTGGGGAAAAAATCAGATTGAGGCAGTATAGGTAGACAGAACGTACCATTGACTGCATCTGTCTTTCTCCGATACGGAACGGTACCATTTCCACTGCATCTCAGTCAGACCGACATATATTTTGATTTCCTTCTCTGAAACCAAAATCAATCACAAGAGAATGTGAGGCGAGAAGAGTGTAAACTACTTGGAAGAAGGTTCTTCTCCACGTCGGACTTGACGCGACGTAGGAGGAAAGGCCGCAATATCTTGTGTAACGCTTCCACGACCTTCTTGCTCTTCTCCCCTTCGCCATCAGCTCCGGCATCGTCCTTGTGGAGAAAGGCGTCGAGATCGGCATAGTCGGAAAATATTTCAGGACATAAAATTCAGGAGTGCAAACAACTCTTTTAGATTATTCTGAAGCGGGGTACCCGTGATCAATAGTCGACCACGGACGGGACATGAAGGCGCGAACGATCTGTGCGAGAATCGAGTCAACGTTCTTGATGCGGTGGGCTTCATCGATTACGATGTATTCGAACGAAAACTTCTCCAACGCCGACTTTTCTACGAGACAGATCTCATATGACGTGACACAAACATCGAAATCCTGTGGGATCAGTCGATTTGCGATCAATTCTCCACGCTCTCCTTTGCTACCAGTTAGGACCACGACATTGACATCGGGTGTCCACCGTTCAAACTCTCGAGCCCAGTTTTGGAGCGTTGACTTGGGTACCACAATCAGATGGGGGCCGTGAACAGCACGCTAGTGTTTGAGATAAGCGAGGAATGAAATAGTTGCAGTGTTTTGCCAAGACCCTGAAAGTATGATTGAATGAAACAATTACGATGATGTGTATTAATGGAACACACCATTTCGTCAGCGAGGATACCGTTGATAACTACCCGTGATTAGTAAGCAAGCTATGAGACGGAAGGTTGAACTCACAGCTGGATTCTTCGAAAATGTAGGGTTGGTCATCTCCATCAGCGGCGAGTTCTCCATCTTTAAGCATCTCTTCATCTTCCTCCTTCTCTGACTTCCTGTGGCGGGCGCTTTGGTCTCTGGATGGTAGTGAGCAAGGGGCTAGTGATAGCGAAAAGGAGATACTTACACAGGTTTCTTGTGGCCTCTCCCCCGCTGCTTTGGTTGTGCATTCAAAAGAGCGGCATACTGGGGGTCATGGGCTTTCCGCAAATACACGGGATGAGCAAACAATGTGCATGCGTGAACACGACTGACTTTAATATCGACAAAATATTTGAAAGGGTCAGTCTGACCCAACAAATAGGCATAATGCTTTACAGCATCGGCCGCCTGCATAGTGTGAGCATCATGATACATTCCAAACTATATCGAGAAGGATACCTTTGCCTTGTCCATCTCCTGCCTCTTGGCATGGAGCTGGCTTTCGTCTTCTTTTTGCTTTTCCTTCTTCTTCTGCCTGTCTGCGGACTGCTGTATTTTTACTAGCTTAGAGGGTGACAAACTGCTCGTCGCGACAGGTTCCTGAAGAAGTAGCACATTACCCTATATGATCGAAGACTATAGTCGATCGAGCATGCGAACCTGGTACTCCTGGTCACTCTGAAGTTCGTCTTCTTCCACGGTCGCGCCACCATTGATGTACTCGCTCTCACCATCGTCCGCGCCCTCGCTTTGCTACTCCTTCTGGCGTCACACACACGATGAATACATGACTACCTTAAGGGGGTGAGGTTACTTGCCTGCCTTGATACGTTGTTGCTCGGAGTCACGTCGCTCAAAACATCCTCGTCCATCTGTGCTGATATATCCTGCATGGTGTCTTAGTGGTGAGACAGGGGAAGATCAAGAAACTCACGTTCAAAGTCATGTCGCCTGTCGTGGTCACAGAGCCTCGAAGCTGTTTGTGACAATTGCTCGATTACGTAATCAATCAGCCAATTCCTGATCTTTTCGATCAAACGCGTTCTTTGACGAAAACGTACGAACACAGGGAGAAGGCCTCACAAAACAAGCCTGATGTACAAGCCAAGCCCAAGCCAAAGAAACACCCCGAGGACGAGGAACTGGTAGACCAGGACGACGCTGCCTCGACCTATTTTATGGGTCGTGAAGCTCGTCCTTGACAATCCATTCGCTTAGGTTCATGGGACGACACTATACGAACATAGAAACTCGACTCAAAACCTACAACCTTTTCCCTTGTTGGGACCATTCCAGCGCCGGGCGTCGTTACCCTGCTTCAGCTCCTTCCCTCTCCCACAGGTTTCTGAGCGGTGCCTCATGGGCCCGCACTCCGGATTCTGCTTCTGTCGCGAAAACAGGGAACCCAACACGAGTTCCAAACGGAAAATAGGCCACGGTCAAAATAACAGGCATCGAGACGCTACTGCTGGTCATAGGATTGGGTCAGCAGCATCGGTTATCAAGGGTAATGGCGTGGTTAATTCAACAATCGTCGTAGAGGATATTTTCTACTACTCTGTCACTGCGTGTGCGTGAGACGTAATCAAACTGCCAAGATGGACTAAAGCCTAGTCGTTCTTGGTTCGACTAGATATCCAAACGATCGTTTATAAATGATCTGCCCATGTTTCTCCTTGAGCACCTCATACACCTCCCATTGCTTGTCGCGAACGGAAGAGGAAGCCCATGGCTACCTCCACTGGAAAAGGACAGGATAATGTCGCTCGGGTTCCAAAGCCAAACAACCAATCCCTTCCCGTATGATGTGGAGGATGGTGAGCACGAGGATGCATGGGAGAATTCGGGTCGGCTTTCGCGCGCACTCGCAGCAGACTATACAAGAGATGGAAAAAGGCATTCTCGAGGAGATACATGAGCACTATCGGCATCAGACACATTCTGGACGACGAGCAAGGCACGTCATCCATGATGTGGAAGGGTGATTGTCAGCAAATGCATACTGGGAGCACCCCAGATCCCTAGCTGGGTTCTTACCTGTGGTCCCCGCCCACATACATGTACTAGAATCCTGGTGCGTGAGGCTGCTCCCGTGTCACAAGCCTCGGGATCTTCTGACCCGTCACCGATTGCCAAGGAAGCACTTGAAGAGGTCCCACCAGCTGTGTAGTAAACATCATACCCGACGCTCACCGTGCACACTATCAAATCGATGCTTCGGAGGAGGATGTCGGATCTGAGCCTGGGATGGGGACGCAGAGAAAGCAGCACTGTGGGTACTCTATCCTCGCAGTCTGTGATAATGCTGGAACAGATCTCAAGGTTCCATGTTTTTCCCGGCCGTCACGCGTCAAGGATGTGCCAGACTAGCAAGCGTAAGAATGATGGCAACGCACCATAACGGATGGGTATGCCAATGAGGTGATAGATCATAACCCCTTTGAAAAAGAATTCATACAGATTGACTTGCTCTTAAATTATTCAGGTCGGTGTACCTACAGGTTCAACAATAATGCGACTTATAGAAACATATACTGAGCATCCAGGCCTTTCAATCTGGCCTGTCTGTCTACTGATAGCTGATAATCATGAATAATGATGACAACTTTCTTCCACACACGAGCCTAAGGGATCTATCATGATCTCAGCCAATCAGACGCTTCCTTCCCATCGTCGTACTAGTAAGGTGTCAAACTTTTGCCATGCACGTATTTCATTTCAGCCGTGTTGCAGGTTGGCCTGTGCCAGTATGTCTTGATATTGATCGGTCTACAGAGACCCATTGCCAGTGGTGATGGTATTCATCCGCCTGAAACTGACATGAATGATGTGCAATACACAAATGTGGCAGGCTTTGCCCAGTCAACTTTTTTGTGCAGAGGATTGATGGATGATAAGATAGTTGAGATAGCTGAGATGGCTTATGCTGGTGAAGATGGGGGGACAGAACCAGGCAGGATTAATATTGTCCCCTATGTACCGCTGTCTAATATATGTTCTTACTGAATACATTTTGTAAGCTATTCAATCCTGCAGCTAGGAGGCCTAGGATTGTGTTGTGGACTGCAATGGTAATGAGCTCGACGAGGAACACGGATACAAGTAGGCAATGAGAGACGACGTCGACGTCGACGAGAACAATGAGCACAAGATTGAGGATGGGAATGGCGATGGAGATGATACAATATAGCATATAGTGGCCCCTTGACAGGGGGCTAGGCTGGCAGAGATGAAGAGAGTAGTACCACTGAGTTGCAGGCACCGAGTGAGGTGGGTGGAACGAAGTGAATAGGACTAAGGTAAGAGGGAATTACAGGGAAGGTACATATATAATGACCAACTACCTTAGGGCAGGTGTCTGAGTCCGAATTAGCTTTAGGGTAGGTAAAGATAAGAGGACGAGGAATGTTCTGGAACAAAGAAGAATGTTGGAAATGATCATGCGAAGAGATAAGGAGACACGAGGTATGATGTCATCGATGATGTCATAAGTCTAGCCTCAAGTCCCGTGAATGTTCCTGTGATCACGTGCACTTGGTCACGTGACTTTGGAAAGAGAATTTGACTAAGTAAAATGGTGCTCAGTGATGCATGCATATGAGTGAAGAGTGAAGTGAAAAATAGGGTGTACGCATGCCCGAACTATAACACTACCCCCCATTCATCAGATTCAAGGTCCAACCACGAGTCTGTGAATTCAGTATAGAAGGGTCCAAAGGGAGAAAACAGGGAAAGGAACTGCGTGTTGGAGATGCCCCGGATAGGGTGATGAGCAGAAGGATGGGAACAATGAAAGTCGTTGATAGCGTCCTGCACATGTCGTAAATTACTGGCTGGTTCCCAGGTGCAATCCACCTCGTCCCATCCTTTCCGATGGATGAGGTATTGTAACTTTCCTTGAGAAAGCCTGCTGGTGGCAATGAAGTCTACTTCATATTCTTCGTGACAGTCCTCGGTGACTGTGATAGTGTCTGGTTTAAATACTGGTTGGCCAGCCAACGGGGCTTTGTAGGGTTTTACTCGGGATACGTTAACTGTGGGATGGATGGAGACGGTGGAAGGGAGGTGGAGCATAACAGTGTTAGGGAGGACAGCAGTGATACGGTATGGTCTGATGAATTTTTGTGTTAATTTACATGCGGGGTACGGGAGTGTGAGGTGGTCGGTGGATAACCAGACCAGGTCACTGATGGCATAAGGGAGAGTGGTGGAACATTTAGACTCTTGGTTTTGCACCATCTGGTCTCTGGATTTAGTGAGTGTGGTGGCAATTTCGTCATGTGACTTGGCCATTGAGGAAGCAAGTGACCCCCCAGGGGTAGTGGAGGAGGAGGGTTCAACTCCTCGTTGAGGACGATAATTACGAGTGACTTCGAAAGGGGTGGCGCCCGTGGCCGTGGTCAAAGAGGAGTTATGGATGAACTGTGCCATTTTGAGCCAATTGCTCTAAGAGTCTTGTTGTTTTGCGACATATGCTCTGAGATATGCCAGTACCTCGCGATTAATTTGTTCGGTTTGCCCATCTGTCTGTGGATGGTATGCTGTCGACAGTTTCTGTTGAATCCCCAGTACTTTGCAAAGTTCCTTTGTGAACTCTGACATGAATTGCGGTCCCCTGTCTGAGACAATAGTGTTAGGTAGTCCATGTGTACACCACACGTGGTCTCTAAATAAAAGTGCCAGATTGGCAGAAGAAGTGGTTTTTGTATATGGAAACAAAATGATTTCTTTTGAAAAACAATCGATTACGATGCCAATGGCATTGTACCCTTTAGAGGTGGGGAAACCAGTAATGAAATCGATAGATATGTCGACCCAAGGGCCAGACGGAATAGGAAGAGGGATCAATTTTCCTGCTGGTGGCTTTGACGATCCCTTTGTGAGGGAGCACACCTGGCAGTGTTCTACATAGGATGCAATGTCTTTGGCTGTGCCAGACCACCAATAAAATTGTTTAATAGTGCTAATGGTGCGGTCTCGACCTGGGTGACCCGCTGTTGGAGAATCATGAATGAGTGAAATAAGTTCATTACTGTTATAGTTCGGGTCCGCGTATGCTATATTTTTCACTTTTTACCTTTCGCTCATAATGCTTGCATTTACTGAGCACCATTTTACCTTAGTCGATTCCTTTTCCCAGTCACGTGACCCTTGCACGTGACCGCGGGAAACCTCATGTGATCTATGTCTAGAACAAGTCACGTGACATGAGGCTAGACCAATGACATCATTGATGATGTCATACCTCATGCCCCTTATCTTTCTCTCACATTTATTCCCATTTTCCTTCTGGAACGTTCTATGCCTTATCTTTGCCTGCCCTCATCTAATTCGGACTCAGACAACCTGCCCTAAGGTAGTCAGAATACGTATATAAACCCTCTCCTGTAATTCCTCCTACCTTAGTCCTATTCACTTCGTTCCACCCATCTTTACGGTGCCTGCAACCCAGTGGTACCACTCTTCCTTCCTCTGCCAGCCTAGCCCTCTGTCAAGGGGCCATCGTATGCTTTATTGAATCATCTCTATCGCCGTACCAATCTTCCAGTTGGTCCTTGTCATACTCGTCGACATC
>QFEQ01000767.1:0-10457 GCA_003316335.1 Hemileccinum impolitum | reverse complement strand
GGGTCGAGTGGTGACCGGAGTAGGACTAGGGGGTGTGGGGGTGTGAGGGATTATCAGAGATGCTGACAGCTGGTGAGTGAGTTCAAGGGTTGCTTCCTGTTCCTCTCAAGAGGGAAGTGAAGCATCAAAGGGTTCTTCTTTCTCGGGTTCCGGTGAGGTGGGTTCCGAGGTGGAGTCTGAGTTTTGGGGAGGGTCTCTCCACTGACTGAGTCGAGCATGCAAGGGTTCACGTGAGGGTGAAATAGTGAAGGAGTTACAGCGAAGGTAATCCTAAAAACAGAGCTAGTCTTGTGTTACATTTGGCCTTGGTGAGGATGAACATAGACCCGGCGAGGACTGAGGACTTCTGTTGGTAGACAGTGGATGCAGATTTGAGACATTGCTCAACAAGGATAGATCTTCCTACACTTCAAAGGTGAAGGACAAGCGGTCGGACGATGACTGAGATAATGAAGGTTACTCCACTTGGAAGGCGGTAGGACAAGTAGCAAGCTATGACAAAGAGAGAGCAAGTGCCCACTCAGAAGTAGGACGAAGTCTTAGAGAGATCTGGAGGGAAGAGGACAAGAGATGTATTGCCAGGGTGAGACTAGCTGAGGATACATCGGTAGTAATGAAGGGTTTATATAAGTAAGACATGGGAATGATGACTAATTGGATGGAATATGAAAGAAGAGAGAAGAACGATTAGTCATGGGAAGGATGATGTCATACGGAACATCAGAGAACGCTGAGGAACAACAATAGATAAGTGGAAATGACAAACAATATGATCGTATTGGAAAATATGTAATCAGGATGATAAATGAGAGATAAGCATAGGTACTTAGCTAATCGAGGTTGCTAAGTGAAGAGTTCAGCAGAAGGGACACTGTACATATTGCAGTGGGGTCAGTCCCCATCTGGAGAGGTCAAGAACAAAGAGAAAAGTGTATGAAGTGAAGTAAATTGTAACAATGTGTCCTTGCTTATTGCAATTATAGCAAGTCTGAGTGTTGGGTACTTGTCCTTGTACTGCTTGGATGTCTTGCATGGGTGCACCTTGACCCAGTTGTGTACCGACTACCATAAAACAAGCAGCTTCCGGTTTCATAAAAGCAGGGAGGATCATCTTGGATCTTTCAAGCCGCATTCGGTTGAAAGTTTTACTGATGGAGATGGTATGTTTTTTCCACGTGGCAAGGTCTTCAGTGAGAGGTGAGTCTCAGAGGGATAATTGGAAGTATATGTTGTAGTCGATATTTTCCTTATATATATGGAGAGCGTAAGTGTCATCCACTGCTGCATCAAGGCACAAAATATCAAACTGTTGTATGAATACTTCTATTGGGAGCCAGTCTTGTTTGAATGCAGCATGGGCCTTGTAGGCTTCCTTCTTAAGTACATCAATGCAGAAGTGTGCCTCAATGTCCCTTTTTACTTGTTCCCAGTTAGGCCACACAGCAGCTTTGCTGATGGTGGTTGTTTGTTGTCCTTCTAGCTCATTGTAGTGAGCCAGTTGGATTCATGCAAAGTTGGACACCCGTCCTGTGAGTCATAGATAGGTGGCAGCTGCTTTTTGTTTGTTGTCTAGACCGGTTTGACATTCGACCCAGGTGATTAACCAGATCCACCAGTTGCAATATGTTTTGCAGTCACCATCCCACGTGCCAGGTTCTATGAAGGCTTTATAGGCATTAGAGGTTGGTCATTGTTGTTGTGTTATCAACTGCACCAGGCCATTGATGGTGTCGAGAACATCTTGTACATCCAGCATTCTTACTGACCACTATCTTTCAAATGGTCTCTGAGGATGGGATTTAAAGGTATTGCTCATTTGGGCGGAGCTGAGAGCAGGTATGGAGGACAGAGAGGACTGTAGTGTTGAACAGCAGATATGCTGGTCTAGCCCCATCCTTACATACATTAGCATAGCTTATCCTACATTACCATAATAGGTATATTTGTAAGGTATATAAGATTCAAACTCAGCATCTGAGTTCCAATAGACTCTTGACTTCATACATTCATCATTACTTACCAGCACACCTTAACCTCAAACCACCCTTTACAAAAAGTAAGTGGTTATACTGCCTCTGTGGTGTAGTGTTTTCAACAGGTTATGAGCCCCACTGAGTGCAAAGGGAGCACCTAACAGCTGCACCCAACACTGCTAAAAGCGATGGTCAAAATGATAACAACCAATTCACTACGTATCACGCAAAGAGGAAATCATTGGACTATGACCAGAAGTCATCCACAATGCTATGGCTGCATTCACACCTATGCATGACATAGTCAAAGTGCCCTCAGGCTGCTATTTTCTATAGGGAGTTATTGACCAGACATACTAACAGACTTTTAACCCATAGATGTCTTCCTCTTCTAACATCTCTACCTCAATCCCCACCTTCACTGGTGCCAACTACACAATGTGGTGGCTCAAGATGGAAAGTGCCATTCTGGCAACAGATGGAACTTGGACTTGAGATGTTACCTGCCTGATACTCTCTAGCTCGAGCGACGCTGCAGAGATTCAATTCTACTGCAAATGGACTGAAGCAGATACGAAAATGCTTGGCCTCATCAGGCAAACCCTTTTGCCAACACTTCTATACAAGTACCAATCCCATCTCCATACTAGCTCTCTCCTAAAGGCAATTGTCCTGCCTACTGTCAACCAAATTATTGCTGCTACCTCCCTTAATTGGGAACAGAGTGCTCATATGGGCAAAGGAAAACAAATAGAGCAGGTGCAAAAAATTAGCACTATAAAGCAAAAGGGCCCTGACCTTCCTTCAAACAGCAACAAGCCCCCACAGTGCCTTTTGGGCAGCAGCAGAAGGCAAAGGCTGATAAAAAGAAAGGGAACAGGGGGAAACAGAGCAGGAAACAGGTGAAGGAGTGCGATCATCGCAAGCACCTTCAGTTCGTCAAGCAAGACTCCGAACATGACTTAGAGGAATATCTCTCCAATACTGTCATCCTTATAACCTCATCAAGGACAACTCGGTCAGCCTATGTTTCAGCAAATGCAAGAGGCTTTTTCATTTGCCCACAACCTCGAAATTCAACCATCCTGTCAAACAATCCAGTCTCTTGACTCCGCATTACCCCTTCTCAAGCACCTTGACTTTCCACTTGCATCTCTCCTTCTCCACCTTTGCCTTCCCTCAAAATCTCTACAATCTGCCCACTTTCTCCAATGCCGCCACTGATATTCAATTGTCTTTTCTCAATGGAGGACCTAGAAGAACAATCTCCCTCCAAACGTTCTCACTGCTGGGTTTCCAGTGTGGCAGAGACATGGGATGAGGAGGAAGTTGACATCTACAGTTCTGATGAAGACCATACAAATACAATGTCCACAAGGTTAGTCTCTCACCCAATGATTGCTGCTGGACCATCCTCACACTCCACTGAATATGTAGCATTGAGTAGTGTAGTGGTAGATATACCTATATTCCTAGAATACAAAATGGATGTTTGTGTGCACAGTTCCCACTCCAAGTGTGACCACTATGAGAGACCCTTCTGGATACTTGATTCCAGTGCTTCTATGCACTTTATACCCCACAAGAGTGACTTTGTGGAATATCATGACTTGAGGAAGTCTAAAATCCCCATCCAGACCACCACTGGTCAGATCTATGTCGTTGGAAAGAGAAAATGCACTATTCCTTGGAAAGATAGTAGCAACAAGCTGCATACCCTATTACTTCACAATGTTGGACACATACCCAATTCTGGGGTATGATTAGTTTCAATGGGTCAATTGCTATATACTGGTGCCTAAGTAAAAGGCAACACATCAGCAATAAACATGCTATTTAGGGATGGCAAATTACTCGTGCCTTTTATTCCTGGAAGGCTGGGACGAAACATGTACACCTTAGAGGCTGTCAAAGGCTCCAACATGGGAATGACCATCATAGATCATCAGACTATGCATAAACATCTTGGACACCCTTCAAAAGATGTCCTGAAGCATGCATATGAACATATGCAAGGCTTCCCTTCATCACTTAAGATTCCAAAGGAGGACAAAATCTGTCCAGGCTGCGCTCAGGGTAAGATGCCTAATCATGCCTTTCACCCGGATCTCAGACGAGTGAAACAGCCCTTCAAGCTTATTCATTCAGATATAAAATCTTTCCCCATTCAATCCTATTATAAATATTGGTATGTCATCACTTTCTTCAATGACTATACATCCTATGGGTGGACCACCTGCTTGCACACCAAAGATGCTGCATTACAGGCTACCAAGCACTTTTTAGCGATGGTCAACACCCAATTCAACACTAAGGTCAAAGGATGGATGTCTGATGCAGGGGGAGAATATAAATCCAAGGCTTTTGATAAGCTGTTAGCCGAAAAAGGGATATGCATATACCAGAGTGCCCCTCATACCCCACAACAAAATGGTTGTGCAGAGTGATTTATGTGAACCATAATGGACAAATCAGAAACTATGCACCTAGAGGCCTGCATTCCCAAGTCCTGGTGGGAGTTTAGTTGGAGTCACACTGTACACATCTATAACAGAACCCCTATGTGCCACCATAATTGGCACACACCTTACGAAATACTTGAAGGTGAAGTACCAGATATTAAGTATCTTCACATCTTTGGTTGTGGAGTATATGCACATCTACCTCAAGATGTCCATACCAATAAGATGGCTCCAAAATCTGAACTTATGGTGTATCTGGGCATTGCCCCTGGTAACATAACAAACTACTTGTTCATGCATTGTCCCAACAATGTCATCTTTACCTTGGCACATGCACTCTTCAATGAGCAGCTGTTCCCTCTTTGTGGAAAATCCACACCAAATCCATGCACAAAGGCTACAAATCCCAACCCTATCATCCAGATCCCTGCACCTACTTCTCTTGAAGACGATCAACCTCATTAAGTACTCCCTCATCCTCCCTCTCCTCATCCTCCCTGCACTCCTTCGCTGGTTGCACCACCTCCCTCTCCCCCTTGCCACCCACAGAAGGCAGCTCCTGAGCACTGTCCTGCTTTACCTGCACCCGCAGTTCGCCCTGCCCCTGTTTGCCACTCCAGGCACGAACATTGAATTCCACATCGACCTGGAAATGTTTACAGTGACAACCGTCATCCAGTGGAACAGGAACAGGACTCCAACTGTACTTGGCATGATATAGAAAGGACTGGTGCACCCTCTGGATCAGGAATACCAGGATCTTTCCTTGGTGAAGATACTGCTGACATTCCCCCTCTTGACCCTGCTGCTGATCTCTCTGAGGATGAAATCGAGCACATCACCAGAGAAGGGGGAGGTTCCCTTACTTCCTATCTCCTGAGCAAGGTGATCTAGCTTGATTCTGTTAACACCAAGCCGATACATGAATGGACGTTAAAGGATGTCCAAAGACTTCCACCCGTGCAACAAGAGGAATGGAAAGCTGCTTGTCACAAGCAACTTGATGTACTAAACAAATGAGATATTTTTGAACTTGTTGATCAACCTAAAGACCATAAGGTTATCAAGAACCATTGGGTATTTGATGTCAAACCCAATGGATGTAGACGTGCACGCCTAGTTGCAAAAGGATTCTCCCAGATAGAAGGTCTCAACTTTGATCAGATCTTTTCCCTCATTGTGCACTATGAAACAGTGCGGCTTATGCTAGCACTAGCTGCCCTCAAAAATTGGCATATGGAAGCCATCGACATAAGGAGCGCCTATCTATATGGCGAACTAAACGAAGAGATTTTCATAGAACAACCAGAAGGATTTAAAATCCCCAGAGCAGATAACAAAGTCTTGCACCTCAAAAAGGCCCTTTATGGATTAAAGAAAGCAGGTCTGGCCTTGTGGAATGCATTAAACAATTCCATGAAAGAACTCAGTTTCGAACGGATTAAATCTGATCCAGGCATCTTCCTATACAGGGAAAAAGGCTCTCTAATGGTAGTAGCCATTGTCTATGTCAACGATGCTGTCTTCTGTGGTCCCTCCAAAGCAATCATAGATGAAGTAAAGGGTCACTTCATGAAAAAATGGGAATGTAGAGACCTTGGCAAAGCAAAAGAATTCCTTCACATGAACATCAAATGTTCTGGCCACAAAATCTTCGTTGATCAGCGCCAATACCTACAAAAGGTTATCGAATGTTTCAGTCTTCAAAATGCCAAATCNCCCAACCCCTTTACCACAGGGATATTATCCTCTTCACAACGATGCACCAGTAAACCACACACTCCAGACCAAATTCCAGACTGTGATCAGATCATTGATATACATCATGATTGGTACAAGGCCTGATATTGCCTATGCAGTAACTGCCCTCTCTAAGCACTCTGCAAATCCAACAGAAGAACATTTAAACAAAGTACTATATATCTGCTGCTACCTCCTTGGAACTCTAAATGCTGCACTTTGCTTCGATGGAACACAAAATGCTGGCATAATTGCCTATACTGATGCCGACTGGGCATCTGACCCTAACAATCACAAGTTGCAAACCAGCTGGTTTATAAAACTAGCTGGATGTACTTTCAGTTGGAGATCATGCCAGCAGCCAACGGTCGCACATTCTTCAACAGAAGCTGAATACATGTCCTTGTCAGACTGTGCAAGACAAGTGTTCTGGATCCTGTTATGGACTGCAACCATTGGCTAGATGAGGAACATGGAAACAAGGAGGTGGTGACTATCAGTGTTGATGTCAACAATTATGACGAGGACAAGGTTGAAAATGATGACAGCAACAGAGACAATTTGATATAACATAAAGTGGCCCCTTGGCAGAGGGCTAAGCTGGCAGAGAAGAGAGGAGCAGTATCACTGAGTTGCAGGCACCTTGGAGGGTGGGTGGAATGAAGTGAATAGAACTAAAGTACAAGGGAATTACAGAGATGGTTTATATAGTAACGACTGAGTACTTTAGGGCAAGTATCTGAGTCTGAATTAGGTTAAGGGCAGGCAAAGATAAGGAGACAGAATGTTCTGGAACAAAAGAAGCAAACGGAGATGAACATAAGAAAGAGATAAGGAGCATGAGGCATGTCATCATTGATGATGTCACAAGTCTAGCCTCAAGTCAGGTGAACATTCCCGTGGTCATGTGCACCTGGTCACGTGACCTTGAAAAGATAAAATCGACTAAGATAAACGGTGCTCAGTGATGCTAGGCATATGAGCGAAGAGTAAGAAAATAAAATAAGGGTGTACGTGTGCCTGAACTATAACAGATCTGCCAACTTCTCGGTGAACTTGGTTATCAAATGAGCACCATACCAATTTGCAGTGATAATCAGGGATCAATCTTTATGGCATCTAATCCTATCACTGAACAGTGCAGTAAGCCCATTGATATTTGATGGCATGCCATTAGAGACTGGATAAAAGACGGCCATATCAAACTCTTCTTTATTGAAGGAGTTTTCAATCCTGCTGACATGTTCACAAAGAATCTTGGCCACATAAAATTTGAGGAGTTTAGACAAAATCTCAGCATTGTTATGCTCTAGATAGACAATCATATGCCACCTTGTTTTATCAACACATTTACAAGTGTTTTCACTTGTGCACCTTTTCGGCAGCTGAGTGAGGGGGAGTGTTGAATGGCGGATATGCCGGTCTAGCCCCATCCTTACATACATTAGCGTAGCTTATCCTACATTATCATAATAGATATAATTTGTAAGGTATATAAGATTCAAACTCAGCATCTGAGTTCCAATAGACTCTTGACTTCATACATTCATCATCGCTTACCAGCACACCTCAACCTCAAACCACCCTCTACAAAGTAAGTGGTTACACCACCTCTGTAGCGTAGTGTTTTCAACAGGTAGTATCTAGATCCCATGGGTTTCGGTTCATGTGGAGGTACTTTTCATTTTGCTGGTAGATGTGCCAAGTGCAGATTTTCTTTCATCTTAAAAACAGGCCGTTGATTCTGTCTGGTTTAGGAGTTGTGTTGTTTGAATTGACAGAAGGAGCAGGGGATGGAGTACACAGTCTCTGTATGTTGAGATGGTAAAAGGCAAGGGCAGCAGCTTCTCTCTAGATCTCAATTCATTCAAGCCACTTAGTATGACTCATAGGCAAGGAAGGGGAACATAGCAGTTTGGCTTCAAAGAAGTCCTATTCAAGTGAAACTGTATTGCTCTATGGTTGGTTCCACAAGGAAAATGGTGACATGGAGGCAGCGGTTGACTAAGTTAGCAAGGATGTTGATGATGAGGATGAGACAAGTGATGGGTAGATAGATAGTTGCAAGTCATAGCATAGATGAGCCCCTTTGCAGAGGGCAAGGCTAGTGAGGAAGAGAGGAGCAGTAGACAAGAGCAAAGGGCCCCTTTGTGAGGCGGGAATGCAAATGAATAGGACTAAAGTATGAGGGAATTACAGGAAGGGTTTATATACAATAAGTGAGTACTTTAGGGCAGGGTTCAGAGTATGAAATAGTTTAGGGTAAACATGAGAAGAAGAATGTTCTGGAATAGTGAAGAAGAAATAGTAATTGTTATAGTTTGGGTATGCATATGCCCCCATTTTATTTTCTTACTTTTTGCTCATATGCCTGGCATCACTGAGCATTGTTTACCTTAGTCAATTTCTCTTTCCAAAGTCATGTGACTAGCTGCACATGACTGCAGGAATGTTCACATGACTTGAGGCTAGACCTGTGACATCATTGATGATGTCATACCTCATGTTCCTTATCTTTGTTCTCATGTTCATCTCCATTTACTTCTTTGTTCCAGAACATTCCTCATCCTTATCTTTGCCTGCCCTTAACCTAGTTCAGACTCCGATGCTTGCCCTAAAGTACTCAGTCCTTACTATATAAACCCTCCATGTAATTCCCTCATACTTTAGTCCTATTCACTTCATTCCACCCACCTTCATCAATACCTACAACTCAATAATACTACTCCATCTCTTCCTTGCCAGCCTAGCCCTCTGCTCAGGGCCACTGTATGTTATATCATCTCGTCTCCATCCCCATCCCCGTCTTTAACCTCATTCTCGTAATCCTGGTCGACATCAACACTGAAAGCCAGCGCCTCCTTGTCTCAGTATTCCTCATCAAGTCTGTTGTTGCAGTCTGTAACAGTAATGACCATGAGAGAAAGATAAGGACCATGAGGTATGACATCACCAGTGATGTCATAGGTCTCACCCCAGGTCAGATGCCAGTTCTCATGGTCACATGTACTGGTCACATGACCATGACTTTGGAAAGAAAGAAGTGCTAAGGTAAAATGGTGCTCAGTGATACATAGTATATGAGTGAAAGTGTCAAAAAATAAAATAGGGAGTGTATGAAGGGACCAAACTATAACACCATCCTAGATCAGATGATCTAGAGAGTCATACCATTCTCTTTCTTCATTCTTTTATTGGTTAGAATGGTACAGAATACAATAGAACATTTGTTCTTGTATATGAATCAGTACATAGATGTAAATATCATGTAACCCTATATAAGATCAATCTTTAGAATCATCTTATCTCTAACAAGTTCACTCTTGATTCATTCTATCACTGCTCTGATCCTCAGTGCAAGACTCTTGGTCCAAATATTAGCCTCAAGTAAGTGTTCCTACTTGAGTCTTATTCCTTTGTCCCTTCATATTCAGGATACTCTTGTATCTTGAAATTACACTTCTTTGATAGAGCCACTGTTGTATTTCTGCAAGCCCTATCAGTTTCTACATAACAGATTGTTCCCATGGATTGAGCTTCTTGATAGCACAGTTATAATCAGAAGCTCTGTCTAGTTTGTTAACCAGACACTCTTTATCAACCAGATTTCCAGTACCATCCAGCCACTCCTCATCAGCCTCTGAGATAGGCTGTCTGGCTGTCAATTTGGCTTCAAGTGTGGTTTTTCAATCTCATATTTGATCTTGAAGCTTCTTTAGACCATCCTGGAGAATATCAGTAGGTTTCATAATTGTTATAGTTCAGGCCACGTATGCCTTATTTTTCACTTTTACTCTTCGCTCATATGCTTGCATCATTGAGCACTGTTTACCTTAGTCAATTTCTCTTTCCAAAGTCACGTGACTCAGTGCATGTGACCGCAGGAATTCTCATGTGACTCGAGGCTAGACTCATGATGTCATCAATGACATCATGCCTCGTGTTCTCTTATCTTTTCTCACGTTCATCTCCGTCTCTCTTCTTTCGTTCCAGAACATTCTTCGTCCTTATCTTTACCTACCCTAAAGCTAATTCGGACTCAGACACCTGCCCTAAGGTAGTCACTCATTGTATATAAACCTCTCCTATAATTCCCTCCTACCTTAGTCCTATTCACTTCGTTCCACCCACCTCCCTTGGTGCCTGCAACTCAGTGGTACTACTCCAACCCTTTTCCTCTGCCAGCCTAGCCCTCTGTAAAGGGGCCTTCATATGTTATATCGTCTCCTCGCCATCGCCGTCCCGATATTCAATCTCGTGCTCGTTGTACTTGTCAACGTCG